>CAJHQQ010000348.1:0-216565 GCA_905132885.1 Moricandia moricandioides
TTTTGCAAAAGTAACTCAAAACTTGGAGTCAAACAGAAAACTAACCTTTTCTGTTTGACTCATTTTTTTTGAGATTTTCACCCCACACCTGCATTTTATCTACGAAAATGCCATTAACCTTTTTTTTTGGTTTTTCGAAAATGGCTTCTTTACTGTCTCAACCTCATCATCTTCAAGTATTTACAGTATTGCCACTACCATGAATAGTTCAACAACCTTGTACTACCTGTTTGGAGCTTTTAATGCCCTTCAATGAATAGTTCAACAACGTTGTACGACCTGTTATGAACTAAAAACAACATTTATTTCACTTTCTCTCCATATTCATCCAAAAAACTCAAGCTTTTGATTCAAAATATTTTACGGTTGACAGAGCCATATTTCTTTCGTTTTGACTTACGGTTGCTTTCGTTTGAGATTCTGGGTGGTTGGAGAAGACCTGTGTGCAAACGAAGTCATCTCACCTAGTTTTAAGGTACGAATTGAATTTTTTTCAAGATCTGTTCGCGTAGAAGACTTACTCTTAAGTCATCTGTATGTAGAAGACTTACTGATAAGTCTTCTGGTCAAAACGAAAGACTTAATCTAAGTCGTCCGGCTTTGTTTGTTAGTCCAGACGACTTATATATAAGTTGTCTACGACGGCTAGTTTTGCATTTGACCGAATCGTGTCAGATCTTTGACTATTGCTCGGACGACTTATAATTCAGTCGTCTCTGAGAAAGTTAAAAATTTCAATATTTTATTCAAACTAGACGACTTAAACGTAGTCGTCCTAGGTTAGTTTTGTAAATCTGAAAAATAAAACTTGAAATTTAACTTTCTTCCAGACGACTTAATTGTAAGTCGTCCAGACAGACGACTGTAATTTAAAGTCGTCCAGAAAGCAATGTCGTCCAGAAGTTTTCCCAAGTTTTCTGGTCAAAACTTGCATTCACCCGGACGACCTTACATTAAGTCGTCTGTCTGGACGACTTACAATTAAGTCGCTCTGGAGAAAGTTAAATTTCAAGTTTTATTTTTCAATTACAAAACTAACCTAGGACGACTTACGTTTAAGTCGTCTAGTTTGAATAAAATATTGAAATTTACTTTCTCAGAGACGACTGATTTATAAGTCGTCCAGCAATAGTCAAAGATCTGCCAGAGAAGGCCCTTCGATTTACCTTGGTTTTGTATCGTATCAGAATCGCCTCGAAATCACCTTTGAGAGAAAACGGCGTTAGGGTTTTCTGAATTTCGCTAAAAAGTGAGTAAAAAAAAAAAATCACCTTATATATTGGGTAAAATAATCCGGTTAGCTTTAAAAGTACAGTCGTCCGGTTCAAATAAGTCGCGTCTGGCGGATAATGTACATCAGACGACTTAATATTTAGTCGTTCGTTTACAGACGACTAAATATTAAGTCGTCCCAGACCCTAAAATGAACCCCTAAACTTAAATGACTAAATTAACTAGCTAACCACGTTATAAAATCAAATTATACTTCAATACTGTTTACTATACACAGAAATGAACAAGCTTAGGTAATTTTTAAATTTTTCAATAACGGTTTTAATGCTTTCCAAAATCTAACCCTAAGAACACATACAATACTACAACATATGTTGATGAAACATAAGCTAAAGAATATCATGACACACTACTTTCACTCATCTATGCTGAAAACAATTGAAATTTGTTATATCTTAATTTATATCTCTTAAGACATATGTTAATTACATAATTCCCATTTTTCACTTATCAAAATATTTTTTACAAAATTTTTAAATTATGTTTAAGAATAACTGTCCAGACGACTTTAAGTTAAGTCGTCTGAACACACGACTTGCGAGGGTTAGAAACGTAAAAAAGTTTCCGTTTTTTTGTTTGTTCACAAGGGGGTAGTTGTGTTTCAATAGCCTTTTAAGTTACTTTTGCCTTTGATCCAAGTTTGAGTATTCTTTTGGGTTTGACTCCAAGTTTTGAGTCACTTTTGGCAATTCTGCCTTAAATTTAATGGGTTTGATTCTTATTAGTTAATTTTCATTTTATTCTTGAGCTTTTCAGGATTAAATTGAATGAGTTTGGATAATTCCTTAAGCTTCTAAAAGTCAATAGCATTGCACCAGTGTCACATTCATGGTCTTCAACGATGGCGACCCTCTAGTTAGAGGGTTCATCTTATTTTTCGAGCTTTGTTTAGTTAAATTATCAATGGAGTTTCGGGAGATCTTGATGAGGTATCTCTAGAGCAAGCTGTAGTCGAGTCGTTTCGTCTGAATTTTTTTCTCACCATTATGAGGTGCACTGAACATTGCTATTAACGACCTTCTTAACTTCTTCTACCCACTCTAAACATGATTCCTTATTCAATGCATCTTTTTTTTCAGACGGTGGATCTCCAACTATAGAAAGGTGAATCTTGGTCCCATAAATAGATCACTCTACAACGAACAATGAGAGGGAAAAGTCTCCATTTCATGTTTTACAGTGCGAGTCCAGCTCACTCCTTCTTTCCCAAGAAGACTGCAGCGAGATCTCTGGCGACTAATGGAAACTCCACGCCCAAGACATTTTACACACGGCTGTTTCCTCCTTCGTATCCGGTAAACAAATCAGAGCTGTTCTCGCGAGACGGCATGGCTCTGCGAAGCCGAATCTGCGAAGATCCTTGAAGGTAGTGGAAGGGGCGGGGTGGGTTTGGATACGAGCTTTGGATTCTCCAAGAGATTCCCTGGCAAGTAAGAGCTTGGTAATTTGGTCGTGGCCATTTTGGACACACTTCTTCTGCTAAGTTTAAGAGGGATGATAATTGATGCGACCACAGTGGATAACCGGTCCAATTCCACTGCAGAGAACCAGAGAAGATCAAACCGCGTAAGGATACCGAACCGGAGATACGTGAGCCACACGTGATCATGTTTTCTTATTTCTCAAGTTGTTTATTTTGATGTTTAATTGCTAATAAGAAGAGACTTGGTCTTCCTTGTGTTGAGGAACCACCTCTTCCACTTTTCCCATTTCCCTATCATGTAGGAGTGGTAACTCCATAGTTGTTTCAATTCTTCTATTTATATCAATGAAAAAAACCAAAAAGAGGTAGACTTTTCTACCCAAAACTACAATTGTTTACGTTCTATATTTCATGCTTTGACTAGGACCAACATTTGGTATCAGAGCCTTTTGTTGTAACCTGAAGCGATATTAAGGTTATGGCAAGCAACAAGGAGAGATTGTCCGATCTGGAGACAGGTCTTGGCATGGTGCAAGATGAGGTCGCCAAGCTCAACGTCAGGATGGACGAGGAGATGAATGCGAAGTTTCGTGGAATGGAGAACTCCTTCAAGCAGATGCTGGCAGACGCGGTGGTAAGTCTCCATGAAGACGGATACAGTGCACCGAAGGGGAGTAACCAAACCGGAGCGATGGCAGGAATCCGAGAAGGAGACACGAACGCAACCGGGGCAAACAAGGGACACGAGGTTCTTCCCCCAGCTGCCTCCGTTCAAAGGGGAGAAAACTCTAACCCTTTTGCTCTCAGACCCAACCATAGGCATGTGAAGCTGGATTTTCCCAAGTTTCAGCAAGGAGATCCTACAGCGTGGATAAGCAAGGCAAAGCAATACTTTGGCTATCGAGAGATGCCATTGGATCAGTGGGTCAACTTTGCTTCTTACCACTTGGAAGACGAGGCGAATGAATGGTGGCAGGCCACATCTAAAACTCTTGGAGAGGAAGATATTCAGATCACGTGGGAAGTGTTTGAAGAGGAGCTCTGGGCGCGTTTTGGACCCTCCGCTGCGGAGGATTTCGACGAGGCTCTATCCAAGATCAGACAAACAGGGAGCCTAAGGGATTATCAGCGAGAGTTTGAAAGACTCCAGAACAAGGTGACCGGGTGGACTCAAAAGGCACTCATCGGAACCTTTTATCGGCGGCTTGAAGGATACTATCTCCGACAGTATCCGCATGTTTCAACCGAAAACTCTCAAATCAACAATCGAGCTTGCTAGGATGAGGGATGATCAATTGCAGAGATCGCGAAGATACGCGTCCAACCTTCCACGGAGTTTCCGAGCCGACAACACTGGATCGAAAGCCGACAGAACATGCGGCAAATGACTCCTAAGAAATTGAGTTGGGAGGAACTCAAACGCAAACGAAGTCTCGGACTTTGTTTCAGTTGTGACGAGAAGATACACCCCCGGGCCACAAGTGTCGCAAATCCCAACTCTTACTCATCGAAGGAGAAGACGTGGAGGAGGATGACGTCGCATCACAGGAGGACGAGGAGCCAGAGATAACACTCCAAGCACTCACCGGTTGGGATTCACCACAGACCATGCGAACGCAGGTGGAACTCAATCATCGTCAAGCGGTGGCCGTTGATCGACAAACGGCTCCACTCATAATTTTGTCAGCAACCAGCTCGCCCATCGTTTGAACCTACCTATCTCACCAACGAAACCATTCAAAGTTCGTGTGACCGCATGGGTACCCCCTTCGACTGCAACGGCGTGTATCGACAGGTTCCGATAACAGTTGACGGCGTCAATTTCAGTACCCGACTTCTACATACTTCCCCTCACTGGGCTGGATATTGTTTTAGGAATCCAATGGCTAACCTTATTGGGCCCGACTCTATGTGATTGGAAAGCCCAAACATTGGAGTTCACTTGGGCTGGAGAGCGTAGGCAGATACATGGGCTACAACGCAAACAGATCGTGCAAGCCCATGCGGAGGAAATCACTAAGGATGCGCAGATGGGCCAGGCCTGCTTTGCGGTCAGTGTCCAAACAGAAACCGACACCGTTCTAACTATACCCGACGAGATGCAGCGTCTCCTCTCGCTTTTCGCCGGAATCTTCAAAACCCCGACGCAACTACCTCCGGCGAGAGACATCGAACATCGGATTCCGCTAAAAGAAGGCTCAGACCCGGTCAACGTCCGCCCCTATCGGTATGCGCATTTCCAGAAGGAGGAGATTGAAAAACAGGTCAACGAGATGTTGCAGACAGGGATAATTCGCCCTAGCTCGAGCCCATTCTCTTCACCGGTTCTTTTGGTCAAGAAAAAAGACGGATCTTGGAGGTTCTGTACGGATTACCGAGCATTGAACAAAGCCACTATCAAGGATCGATTTCCAATACCCACGGTGGAAGATATGCTCGACGAACTATATGGCGCTATGATCTTCACCAAACTCGACCTTACAGCCGGTTACCATCAGGTTCGAGTTCATGCTCCGGACATTCCAAAAACAGCTTTCCGTACTCACAATGGTCACTACGAATACCTCGTCATGCCCTTTGGATTGTGCAATGCTCCATCTACATTCCAAGCATTGATGAACTCTGTTTTCCGAGACCATTTACGCAAGTTTGTCCTCGTTTTCTTCGACGACATCCTCATCTACAGCCGCACATGGGAGGAGCACCTGGAGCATGTACACGTCGTCTTCACACTCCTACAACAACACCAACTTTTTTGTTAAACGCAAGAAGTGTGAGTTCGGCAAGGCGGAATTGGAGTACCTTGGACACATTATCTCAGGCGCTGGTGTTAAAGTGGATCAATCAAAAATACAGGCGATGCTAGACTGGCCATCACCAACCACCATCACCGAGTTGAGAGGTTTTCTCGATCTCACTGGTTATTATCGAAAGTTTGTGCAGGACTATGGTGTAATCGCTCGACCGTTAACAAATCTACTCAAGAAAGGCAAATTTGCGTGGGCAGATGAGGCAGAAGCAGCTTTCACAAGCTTAAAGAACGCCATGACTACCACACCGACGCTTGCTCTTCCGGACTTCACCACTCCGTTTATCATTCAAACCGACGCTTCCGGTGAAGGTATTGGCGCTATCCTATCTCAGAACGGAAAACCAATTGCTTTCCTGAGCAGATCGCTAGGTGTGGCAAAACGGAACTGGTCTACTTACGCACGAGAAATGCTAGCCATTGTCATCGCTATTCGGACATGGAGACCTTACCTTATGGGAAGACGTTTCACCATTCAAACTGACCAAAGAAGTCTGCGTTTTCTCCTTGAGCAGCGCATCCTTACACCGGAACAACAGAACTGGATGGGGAAGCTAGTTGGCTATGACTATGAGATTACTTACAAGCCAGGCACAGCTAATGCAGCCGCTGATGCCCTTTCACGACGGCCGGACAGTCCTTGCCTCAATGCCACCTTCACACATCACACAGAACTTTGGAACGATCTCCGAACAGCCGCTTCCACTGACCCCTTTCTACAAAACATTGGCAAGCAAGCGGATACATCACCAGGAAAGCCGTTCCACCGCCGCAATGGACTGCTTTGTTTCAAAAACAGGGTCGTCATTCCTCCAGGATCGCCTCTCATCAACACTCTCCTCCACGAGTTTCACAACACACCAATCGGGCGGCCCACTCCGGAGTTCTCCGAACCTTTAAACGCTTGTCTCAACAATTCTACTGGCCATCGATGCAAAAGTCAGTCCAGGAGTACGTAGCAGCATGCGATATCTGTCAACGGGCCAAGTACGAGAGTTTATCACCAGCAGGACTCCTCCAACCTCTGCCAATTCCAGATCAAGTCTGGGCCGACGTCTCTATGGACTTTATCGACGGACTACCGCGATCTGATAACCACACCTCTATCCTGGTCGTTGTTGATCGTCTATCAAAGTCAGCCCACATGATCGCTCTGTCTCATCCTTATACAGCAAAATCAGTCGCCTCACTGTTCATTGCCAACATCGTGAAGCTTCACGGAGTCCCTGACTCAATTGTAAGTGACCGTGACCCTGTCTTTGTGAGTTCTTTTTGGAAGGAACTATGGCGTCTTTCAGGTACAAAGCTGCGTATGTCCTCCTCTTACCATCCTCAAACCGATGGCCAAACCGAAGTGGTGAATCGATGCCTCGAACAATACCTTCGGTGCTTTTTCCATCAACATCCTAAACAATGGAGTTCGCTTCTTCCATGGGCAGAGTACTGGTTTAACACAACATATCACGCATCAACAGGCACCACTCCATTCAAAGCTTTGTACGGGCGCGACCCGCCACCTCTACCAGGCTATGCTCGAGGTACTACAACTGTGCAGGAACTTGATGCACAACTGGCTGAAAGAGACGAGTTGCTTGGCGATTTAAAAAAGCATCTCGAACGCGCCAACAATAGAATGAAACAAGCTGCTGATACAAAGAGAAGAGACATCTCCTTTACAGTTGGTGAGTGGGTTTATCTTTGACTTCAACCGTATCGGCAACACACCATCTTTCGCCGCACATCTCAGAAGTTATCCACTCGCTACTACGGACCATTCCAGATCGAAGCTCGTATTGGACCAGTGGCGTACCGCCTTAAGTTACCTGCAGGCTCCCGCGTGCACTCAGTCTTCCATGTATCGCTTCTCCAAAAACGAGTGGGGGCAGAGACACCAACTTCTGGTACGATTCCTCCTCTCCGAGCTAATGGACTATTGCGTCTCACTCCTGAGAAAGTATTGGAGCTCCGGCGATCAGCCATTGATGGTACCAGAGAAGCTTTGGTGCAGTGGCAGAAATTGCCAAGTGAAGAGGCTACGTGGGAAGATGTTCACCAGCTGCAACAGAGTTTTCCTTCTCTGAATCTTGAGGACAAGATTCATTTTGGGGATGGGAGTAATGATGCGACCACAGTGGATAACCGGTCCAATTCCACTGCAGAGAACCAGAGAAGATCAAACCGCGTAAGGATACCGAACCGGAGATACGTGAGCCACACGTGATCATGTTTTCTTATTTCTCAAGTTGTTTATTTTGATGTTTAATTGCTAATAAGAAGAGACTTGGTCTTCCTTGTGTTGAGGAACCACCTCTTCCACTTTTCCCATTTCCCTATCATGTAGGAGTGGTAACTCCATAGTTGTTTCAATTCTTCTATTTATATCAATGAAAAAAACCAAAAAGAGGTAGACTTTTCTACCCAAAACTACAATTGTTTACGTTCTATATTTCATGCTTTGACTAGGACCAACAATAATAAAGGACAACAAGTCGGTGTTAAAGTTATTCCCAAAGTAAAGGTTAGTGCATTTTGATTTGATGTCCTTCTGGTTTTGTAGCAATGATGATGAGATCTATTAGATTTTTGTAATTTTGTGTAGATGTAAGGAGAGAAGTGAAGATGTTGAGAGCTTTGTATGGTCATGATATAACCTTCCTCATTTCTATGATGCATATAAGGATCATGATAATGTCTGTAGTGATATTGTGATAATGCAAGTGATTTGTTGTTTTAGGCCATGTGAAGGAGCAGAGCTTTTGAATATAATACTCATAAGGTAAGGGAACAATACATTTAAAACGTAGGATTGTTTGTTCTAAACTGAACTTGTGCAGAGGTGGGAAGTATACATAGGAGGATGCAAAGACTGTTACACCGAGATCTCAAACCCAAGGTGATTAAAAGACTCTTTACTTCTGCTTATACATTTGATGTTTTATCACCATCTTATCAACGTTAAGTATTGTTTGCTACATAATTTTTTGTTTACCTCAAAAAAAAAGACACCTCTCAGTTTAAGGCAATATATTTTGGCTGTTCAGATTACAGTGAGGTGATAATCAACTTATAAAGATTGGGTTTTAGGTAAAGACAAGTTTTTATAGGGATATATCACTATTTCTCTATGCGGGATGGTTTATAGAATCTTAAAGCTTCATAGAAACGTCAATTCAAATTCATTATTACCCATACATATTTATTTGCTAATTTGCTCATCTTCTTTACTTCCAAGTTTCTCTCATGATTTGCTTCAGAGTCAAAGAAAGGCAGCGTTAACATTTACTTTTGGAACAAACAGACATATAATTCTAAAAAAGAAATTCAATGCAACTCACGAAGTGTTCAGCAAATTGTGAAATGCAAAGGAATATCCTGGTTTCCAAGTATGCTTTGGAAACTTTGGTAGAGACCCAAATTTTATCAAAAAAAAAAAAAAAACTTTGGTAGAGACTCCTGATATGACTGTTAGGGTTGTAAAATGATTGATTTGTGTCTTTTTATATTCACTTATAGAAAAAACACTTAAATTATGTTTTTACTATTCAATCATTGTGGTGTCATGCTAACGATAGCAATCAACTTTGCAAAAAGCCAAAAAGCAATCTTAAGCCATTTTTATATATAAGGAATGAGACTTTTGTGAACCAACATTCAATGAAGTTTACAAAGAAAGTGCTACAAAAATGGTGACTTGAAGTTGTAAGAAACTAAGTTCGAGAGTTTATAGGAACTTTAACCAATGGTTTATTTGATACCTTCATGGATTTATATTTACTGTCTTTTTAAAACGTGGACCATTGTGATCATCTCTATCTCCTAAAGCTATTGCAGGAGAGATAAAAGATCATCGACATAAAAAAGAAGAAGAAAATTTCACTGATGCACACATACGTGTGCTTATTTTATGTTTCCTGAAGTATGGAGGTTTGTTTTTGAAAAGTCGATAGTTGGGACCGATCTAACATATTGAGCTTGAACCTTATGAGGTTGACGATGGTGGATAATATTAAGACATCAATGTCTAAGACAGAGAATGCAAAGGAATTCATAGGGAAAATTAAGTCTTGTTCACAATCTAAATTGGCTGACGAGTCGATTGTAGAAAGTCTTATGAATGAGCTAACTACAGAAAAGTATGATTGTTCTGAACCAATCCATGGTCATGTGACGCACATGTCTAATTTGGCAGCAAAGTTAACGACCTTAGGAATGGAGGTGCATGAGCAATTCTTAGTTCAATTCATCATGAACTCTCTACCTCTTGAATTTAGCCAGTTCCAAGTGAATTACAACACCATTAAGGATAAATAAAACTTTAAGGAATTAAAGGCTATGATAATTCAAGAGGAGTGAAGATTAAATAAGATGAAAGATCAAGTTGCTAACCTCGTAGGTTTTGGATGTGCCAGTAGCAGCAAAACAACATCAAGTAGAAAGGATAAAAGGAATGTTAAGAACTTCATGAAAAGACTTCAAAGTCAAATCCATAAAGAAAATAAGTATTTCTTTTGTAAGGAAGTAGGACACTTCAAGAAGAATTTTCTAAAAGGAAGAATTGGTTCGACAAGAAAGGTAAATACTACATCTTTGTTTGCTAAGACATGAATCTTGTTGAAGTTCATAATAATACTTGGTGGTTAGATTCTGGTGCTACTACTCATGTGTCTTATATTAAATAGGGATTCAGTTTGATCGATCCCATAAGTACATGAACAATACTTGTTCATGGGAAATAGGATGAAAGCAAAAATATAAGGAATTGAGACGTATAGATTGATCTTGAACACTGGAAGTCATGTGGATTTTGAAGGGTGTCTCTATGTACCTGATTGTACTAGAAATCTTGTTTATGTTAGTAGGTTGGACAATTTAGGTTTTAGTATTAAGGTTGCACATGGTACTTTCTCACAGTACCGAAATGATTACTTTTGTGGTAGTGGTACTTCATTTTATATACTTTATAAGTTTAACCTTGATGCAAATTTTTATGAATCCATATTTAATGTTAAAAGTCGAGGAATTAAGCGAAGCGCAATTAATAAAAATTCTGCTTTCTTGTGGCATCAACGACTAGGTCATATTTTCAAAGAAAGAATTATGAGGTTGGTAAAGAATGAAATTCTTACTCAATTGGATTGCAGTTACCTAGATGTATATATAGACTGCAGTAAAGGAAAGCAGACAAAACATACTTTAAAAAAAACAGCCACAGGAAGCACTCAGTTTCTTGAGTTAATACACACCGACATATGGTGGCGCTTTCGATGTTCCTTCATGGAGTGGTGAAAAATATTTTATCACATTTATTGATGATTACTTACGATATGGATATATCTATCTACTGCATGAAAAGCCTAAGTCTGTGAATGTTCTAGAGATATTCGTTGATGAAGTGGAAATACAATTATATAAAAAGGTTAAGTAGTGAGATATGATAGATGTGGTGAATTTTATATTCAATGAAAGTGGACAATGTCCAGGTCCATTTGCAAAATTACTTGAAAGTAGATGAATTTGTGCACAATACACTATGCTTGGTAATCCTCAGCAGAATGGTGTAGCTGAGAGACGGAATCGTACCTTAATATAGATGGTTAGGAGCATTTTGAGTAATTTCTCTTAACCCCTTTTGTTGTGGATATATGCATTAAGAACTGCAATGTATGTGCTTAACCGGGTTCCTAGTAAGGCAGTTCCTAAGACCCCTTATGAGTTATGGACGGGAACGAAACCTAGTTTAAGACATCTACGTGTGTGGGGTTGTCCAGCAGAAGTAAGACTATATAATCCACATTAGAAGAAACTTGATTATATAGGGTTGTCAGTGGATTTTTCATTGGCTATAATGAAAAACCGCGGGGTACACATTTTATTGCCCTAAGGCCCCTAGCCATAGTACAAGAATAGTTGATTCGGGTAATGATAGATTCACGGAAAATGGTAAAACTAGTTGGAGTAACCCAGAAACGGTACCGGAACCAGAGGCCAACCAGATGCACCAATCAACCAGCCAAATGACTAATTAGGACATGTGTTCAGCCAAAACATCACATCTCACCAACAAGGAATACTTTCACAATGAAACCAATTTTCATGGATTATAAACTCAAGAGGGATTCCAGTCTAATTGGAATCATACTCAAAGATACTAGGACCATGAAGATATGAATTTTACAAACCAGAGGTTCTCCAACCCGTCCATATGCGAGTACTCAACTTTAGAAGAGGATTCAAGCCCAAACCAAGCAGTTTATGGAATATTGGACAATTTTTCAGTTTGATCATTTACCAGCCAAGAAATTCCGACCAGAAGACTTTCTGATCATATCAGACCTCCAGAAGACATAATCAACGATCCACAAGATTTCTACATGTTTCTATCATGCATCATCCAACATTGGATCAAGAGGATCTTCATTAACTTCAACCTACCTTATTTGGAGTCTTATGCCATTAAACTCCAACAAATATTTTTTCCATTCATTTGTGGACGTGATCAGAACCTTTCAAGCAGTAAAGAAGGTTTCTAGGAAGCTCAGATATCCCTTAAAACCGTAGAGATTCAAGATTACTCAAGTTTCCTTCTTCAAGGCAAAATCCCAACAATCTCTCCAACGGCTAGTTTCTGATGTTGTTGATTTGTTTGATTTCTTTCCATTTCAACCTTTTAGAACGTTAAAGAGCCATATAAGGAGCTCTATATAAAGCTCATTTCGTCCATTTTACAAAGAACTTTTCAATCTTAAGAAATAATAATCAGTTTGCTTGTTTTTATCAAAGAGAGTCTTTGAATAGAAAATCAGTTTTTAGGATACATCAAGTGACTCTTGTATTCTATTGATTCGCTTAGCATAGGTTTTTTTCCCTGAGTCAGCAGCCAGTGTTATCCCAGATTGAAAGAGTCAATCAACCCACCAAATTGAGAAAGTCAATATTTATCCAACAATCCATCATCCATCCATTGATCTTATCGGAGAGTGTTGAAAAATTAGCTAGAAAGATCCCATCAACCATTCAACCATCCCATCAGGTTCCATCCGACCATATTCATCTTTATCTCTTTATTTCTCTGTTTATTATCATTGGTAAACTTCTCACGAATTTACCTTTGTTTCTAGGATCATTTCATCATCCATCAATCGGGAGTGAAAGAGAGAGTTGAGTAACCAAATTTCATTTCTCCACCTTCCACCAAATCAGTGGGCACACCCCCCCCTGATCATACAAGAACTGCGAAAGGTGGACATTTCTAAAGTTCAGGTTGAATTTTCTTCACCTGTAGTTCCACCTGAGGTAATTGTTCCTATTGTTGCATCTGAGTTTAATGACATAATAAAACAACATAATGATGTGTCAGTTCCACTAGTTGAAAATATTGTTGATGAACCTGTCATAATTCAAGAAGAGAATAGTGAACCGCAAATACCTATAAGACGATCTGGAAGAGAAAGAAGATCTTCCATTCAAACGATTATGTGGTTTATACTATTGAAAATGAATGTGACCTAAGCATGGATGAAGATCCAATCTCATTCAAAATGGCCATGGAAAGTGAGATTTCTGAAGAGTGGTTTGATGCTTCAAAATAAGAAATGAAATCTATGAGTGATAATAATGTACGAGACTTAGTAGAGTTACCCGATGGTTTCAAAACGTTGGTTGGTTCTGTAAGATTAAATGCGACTCAAAAGGTAAAATTGAAAGACGAAAGTCTCCCCTTGTTGCTAAAGGTTTCACTCAAAAAGATGGCATTCACTATAAAGAAACATTATGTCCTGTTTCAAAGAAGGATTTCTCTTATAATTGTTTTGGCTTTGGTAGTTCATTATGATCTTGAGCTTCACCAGATGGATATAAAAACCACCTTTCTGAATGAAGATCTTGAGGAGGAAGTATATATGGACCAAGCAGAAGGTTTCGTGTTTGCATGAAAAGGAAATTTGGTGTGTAAGCTGAGAAAGTCAATATATAAACTAAAACAAGCTTCTCGAAAATGGTATATAAAGTTTAATGATACCATCACGTCATATGATTTTGTAGAGATCATCGTTGATCGATGTATCTAAATTAATATCAGTGGGAGTAAGTTTGTAATTTTAGTCCTATATGTTGATGATATTTTGCTTGCTGCAAATGACATGGGTATGTTACACGATGTGAAGAAGTATCTCTTTAAGAACTTTGAAATGAAAGATGTGGGTGAGGCATCTTATGTGATCGGGATAGAAATACTTCGAGATAGATCACAAGGACTGTTAAGTTTGTGTCAGAACGGATATATCAATAAGATCTTAGCAAGATATAAGAGGGAAAAGTGCTCTGCGTGAATAGCTCCAATTCAGAAGGGGGACAAGCTTAGTAAAATGCAATGTCCTAAAAATGAAGTGGAGCTAAAAAATGGAAAGAATTCCCTATGCATCGGTCGTTGGGAGTTTGAACTATGTTAAGTACTCGACCCGATATCAACTTTGTTGTTGGAATGTTGGGTCGATATCAAAGTAATCCCAGAATGGACCACTGGAAAGCTGAAAAGAATGTTCTCAGGTACTTGCAAGGCACCACAGAGCACATTGTCACAGACTGATTTCTTGAAACAATCAGGACGTGCAGCCTTAGCACATTTCCACCCTTGTGGTTACTAAGTCAGCCTTGGACCGAAATTCGTAGCACTTAGAGAGAGAGTGTATGAACGAAATTCTAGAGAGAATTCAGATATTTTGAAGTGTTTTTCTTATTAAAAACTGGATGATTTACAAGTGAGGATCTCACCCCCTATTTATACAAAATCACCTCCTCAACGAACGTTGGAGATTATACCGATCTAACGGCTAATATGAGTTCCCTATAATGAAGTAACTTCATGGTAAAGTACCTTCCCCTTAAGTAACTTCCCCCATAGTATTCTACATCATTCTTATATTATTTTATACTTAGATATTTTACAAAAGCCTCGGACTTGAAAAAATATTAAGTTAAGGCGGTCGGGAACTTCTTCGCTCGGCCCGTCTACGTTCATATCATGATGGGGCGTGACATCCTCCCCCACCTAAGGCGGTGACGCCCTCGTCGCCATATATGCGTTTAACGCCTTCCGGAACTGCCATAGATCTTTTTCCGGTTCCCACGTCGTTTCGGCCTCTGGTAGTCCCTTCCACTTGATTAAAAAATGGGTCTGCCTCGGGACTCCTTGCTTTCTTACCTCTATGGATGCCAACACTTCTTCAATTTCCTTATCATAGGACTTGGTCATCACTGGTGGTGACCTTTTTCAGACACCTCCATCTTGGTCGTCCTTATCAGCATGATAAGGATTCAGCATGCTTACATGAAATACCGGGTGGATCTTCATTGTATCTGGAAGGTTCAGTTGGTAGGAAACCTTTCCCACCTTTCCAAATACCTCGAACGGCCCTTCGTACCTCTGGAACAAGTCTTTGTATAGACTCTGGAATTCCTTCAACTATTGTGGAAGTAACTTAACCAGAATAAGGTCACCCACTAAGTACTCTGAAGGCCGTCATTTCTCATCCGCTTATGGGACTTATCTAAACATGCTCGGGAAAGATCAGCATGTTCTTCACACTGCTTAGCCATTATAATAGCCCATGGACTCTTCCCTTCAGTCTATGGTGTAGCCAAAGAATACGGGGTTAATGGGTGTTGTCCCCTTGCAAGATCGAACGAACTCCATCTCGTCGCCTCGCTGCGTTGAAGATTGTATGAGAACTGGACTATGTCAAGTAACTTAGCTCAGTCCCGTTGGTTGGCGCTCACAAATTTTTGGAGATATCCCTCCAACAAGGCATTCACCCTTTCGGTCTGCCCATCAGATTGTGGGTGAAAGCTTGTGGAGAAACTTAACTCTGTTCCCAACATCTTGAACAGCTCCGTCTACAAACTCCCGGTGAATCGGGGATCCAGATCACTCACAATGTTCCCCGCGGCAGTCCCCAAAGTTTCACCATGTTCTTGAAGAACATTCTTGCTGCCTCCTTCGCGGTAAAATCTCGACCACATGCCACGAACGTCCCATACTTATAGAATCGATCTACGATTCAGACTTTGGTAATGCGCTGATGAAGTCAAGTGAAACCGGGTCCCATGGTCTCTCCGGAATCGGAAGTGGCTGCAGCAAACCCGCGGACATCTTGTTCTCGGACTTGTCTTGTTGGCAAACTATACAAGTCTTTACAAACGACTCCATGGTATCCCTCATCTGTAGCCAGTAGTAGCCAGCTTCAATGAGTGTCATCGTTCTCTTATGTCCCGAATGGCCCACCCACCAAGTATCATGACACTCCCGAACGATATCACGTCGAAGACTTTCCCACTTCGGGACATAGAGTTGACGACCTTTGGTGTAGAGTAGCCCGTCCTCTACCCAAAATCGATGCACCTTCCCCTCATTGGACAGCTTCACTAATTCCTTGGAAACTGGATCACGTTTCATCCCCTTCCGGATCCGAACCATGATGGTCCGCTCGACTTGGCTCATGGTCGCTAATTCTGCCTTCCTACTTAATGCATCAGCTACTACGTTCCCCTTTCCTGGATTATACTCCAAGGTGTAATCGAACTCAGCCACGAAATCTTGCCATCTCGTCTGTTTCGGGGAAAACTTCTTCTGAGTCTGAAAGTAGCTTGTTGTCACGTTGTCCGTTTCAACGGAGAAATGGGCTCCCAAAAGATAGTATCTCCAAACTCGCAAGCATTGGACTATGGCAGTCATCTCTTTCTCCTGCACCATGTACTTCCGTTCAGTATCATTCAGCTTGCAGATTTCAAAGGCAACCAGATGTCCATTCTACATCAGCACTCCCCCGATGGAAAAGTTGGAGGCATCCGTGTGTAACTCGAACGGAAAGCTGAAATCGGGTAAGGCAAGGACATGTCTTGACTTACCGCCTTTTTCATCTCCTCGAAGGATTTTTGACACTGATCAGATCACTCCCATATCTTCCCTTTCTTGAGAAGGTCAGTCAGTGGTGCAACCTTCCTCAAATATCCTTCGATGAACTGTCGATAGTAGTTGACCAGCCCAAGGAAAGATCTCAACTCCGTCACCTTGGTCGGGGGCTCCCACCCCATAATCTCCTTAACCTTTGGTTCCTCCATCTTCAGCTTCCCATCCCTGATGCTATGGCCTAGGAACTGAACTTCCTCGGTGGCAAATGCGCACTTCTCCCGCTTCACGAACAGCTCGTTCTCACGAAGAACCTGAAATACTGTATGTAGGTGATCCATATGCTCCTCCATCGAGTTGTTGTAGATGACAATATCGTCTGAGTATGCCACCACGAACTGATCCAAGTAGGGCTGTAGGATCTGGTTCATATGGGTGCAAAACATGGTCGGGGCATTCGTAAGACCGAAGGGCATCACCAACCACTCGAACGACCCGTACCGCGTTATGCATGCTGTCTTTGGCTCGTCTCCTTCAGCTATCCGGACTTGGTAATATCCCTTTTGTAAGTCCATCTTCGTATAGTGCTTTGCCCCACCAAGTCTATCGAAGAGATTCGCGATCAATGGAATTGGATAACACTTTTTGATTGTCACCTTATTTAGGGCCCGATAGTCTATGCACATTCTCAATCACCCATCGTGTTTCTTCTAGAACAGAACCGGTGCGCCATTAGGTGCCATGGACGGTCTCAGATTCCCTGTCCCCAATAACTCACTGAGTTGTTTCTGTAAATCCTCAATCTCGGCTCCAACTCGATTTGATGGTCCACCGTCCTCCTTGGTGGCAAATTCTTAGGTAATTTGGCTAGCATCACATCCTTATTCTCTTCAAGGACTGCCTCAACGACTTGAGGGATGGACTCCACATTCTTAGGTTCATCCTCCATATTCAGCATGGCCAAAAACCGTGGGTTCACCCTTCTTCACCCCCTTGGTGATCTGCATCGCCGACAATTTCCGCATCCCGTCCGTCTTTTCTTCCAAGGCTGGAATCATGCACGGTGATCCTTTCTCGAGTATGCACACCGAGCTCAACGCAGGCATGGGTATGTCTGAGACTTGTCTCATGAAGTTCATACCCAAGAACACCTTGAAGTCGTCCATAGGAATGACTGCCCAGCCGCATCTCGACCCTTCGGGCTATCCCATTGACGGGTTAAGCCTTAGCGTTCACCGTCTTCATCCAACCATCCTTCTTGGACCACTTCACACCGATTCTCACGGCCTCATCTATAGCCATGAAGTTATGAGTGGCCCCCGTGTCCACCATAACTCGAGATGGTTGTCGTTGATCCAAGCTTCAACATACATGAGCCCCTTGCTTGTCGGCTTCACCACCGGGTTAGCCTCAGAATTTGAAGCATGAGCGTTGTGAACTCCTTCACATAGTCTCGGATCGAACCAAGCTGTCGAATTTCTCTCAACTTCTTACGGTCCTCGTAGACAACATTCTCGGGATAGAACTGCCGTTTCAGCTCCCTCTTGAAATCTTCCCAAGTATTGATCCGGCATGTTCCTTGCTCGATCTCTGAGTGCTTCCTTCGCCACCACAGCATGGCTGTGTCCTCTAAGTAATACGTCGCGGCCTTCACTTTGGCATTCTCATCCACCAGGTTGAGAATGTCGAAGTACTGCTCCATCTTCCAAAGGAAATTCTTGACCTCCTTTGCATCCCTCACATCGTTGAACCGGTTTGGTCGCTGAAAGTCGACCCGACCATAACTGGTTCCTCCAGTGGCTCTAGCATTCACGCTTGCCCTCTTGACCAACATGATGTCCTCCTCCATATCAGTAAAGCATGCCTTCATCCCCTCGATGTCATCACACACAGCCTGAATGGATCCCGTCACCAACTCCTCTAGTCGAATGAACCGAGAGTCTAAGGCGGCAGCATTTTGCTTGACCTCCTCAAGCCCACCGAACACCACACCCTCCAGCTCAGTGACGGTATGATCGACCCTCTCGAGCTTCTCACCAATTTCACCCACAGACACACCCAACGACTCATGGGAAACACTCTTCTCCCGTTGGGTTCCAGCACGTGTGGACGTAGCCTCCCTTCCACGTTCCTCCACACCGGATGTTGAACTGACCTCCTTTTCTTTACCTCCTTTTGCCATCTTCTCTCGGACAGAGTTTCCCCTTGTCTGGATCGTAACTGGCTCTAATACCAATTGTCACAGACTGATTTCTTGCAACAATCAGGATGTGCGGCCTTAGCACCTTTCCAGCCTTGTGGTTACTATGTCAACCTTGAACCAAAACTCGCAGCACTTAGAGAAAGAGTGTATGGAAGAAATTCTAGAGAGAAGGCAGAGCTTTTGAATTGATTTTATTATTAAAAACTGGATGATTTACAAGTGAGGATCTCACCCCTTATTTATATAAAATCACCTCCTCAACGGACGGTGGAGATTAAACCAATCTAATGGCTAATATGAGTTCCCTCTAATGAAGTAATTTCATGGTGAAGTACATTCCCCTTAAGTAAATTCCCCCTTAAGTATTCTACACCCTTATTATATTATTTTATACTTAAATATCTTACAAAAGCTTTGGACTTAAGAAAATATAAAGTAAAGGCGGTAGGGACCTTCTTCGCTCGGCCCGTCTACGTTCTGATCCTGATGGGGCGTGACAACATGCTTAAATATAGAAGATCTTATCAGCTCGAAATTATTGGATATTCAGATTCAGATTATGTCGGATGCGTTGATAACAGAAAATCAATGTTTGGCTACTTGTTCCTATTAGCTAGGGGAGCAATATCATGGAACAGTGGAAATCAATTTGTCACTCTACTTCCACTATGGAGGCTAAATTGGTGGCATGCTTTGAGGCCAGAATTCATGCATTATGGCTGCGGATTTTTATCTCAGGGCTTCAGATTGTCAACACTATAGCTAAGCCGCTGAGAATTTACTGCGATAATTTTGGAGATGTCTTCTTTTCAAATAACGACAAGTACTCGAAGGGTGCTAAGTACTTGAGTTAAAATACTTTTCTGTCAAAGAATAAATTCAGAAACAAAGAGTGTCATTTGAGCACATAAGAACAAACATGATGGTAGCGGATCCGCTAATTAAAGGTTTATCACCCAAGACGTTTATTGGCCATGTAGAACGTATGGTTATTATAGATAAGGCTTCATTATTTTAGTTATGGGATGCTCATTATGCATTTTAAACTGAGAATTTACCTAAAAATTATGTTTCTGATTTATTAATTATGTTATCATTAAAGAATGTATATACACTTATGATTTGTAGATAACATATGTTTGGTTTGAGAACTAAAGGTTCTTCTCATACAAAGATTGATATAAAATTGGAATTGATTTGTAATATATGAAAGGGACTATGTCGTTTAATGATATACAACCGCCATGATTCGATCAAATCAAATTTTAATAAAGATCAAGTGAACTTAAAAGTGCACATTAAAGTTATTGAACTCTTAAATAGACACAAAGGTCAACTGAGAGAATGTAAGAATAATTTATATTCTATATGACATATGTGTCTATTGGTTTAATATAAAGTTCAAGTTCATATTAAAGTTTTTAGATTCTAATATAAAAGATGATACCGGGATGGTTCGGTTTCGAGTAATGAATTACAATACGGGTGCATTGATAACATTTCTACTTTAACTTATATTTATAAAGTGCCCTTAATCTCATGATCATACACATATATATTATATATTAAATCATAGTGTATAATATATAACGAAGAGTTGTATTGAAGTTTTGCAAATTTGTATTGCTTAACACACAATCCTTTGACTAATATAAAAAATGTCTTGTGCATTGTGTTATTTGGACGTAAGAGAAAAAAGAGTCTTTTTATAACATACAATAATAATATCCCCTATATATTAATCTTGGAGCATTAAAACTTTTAAGTGTAGTCACGTGTCATCACCAGGATATGATTCTCAGAATCCTTAGAAAAAAATTGGTCTATCTAATTATAGATTATACTTTTATTAAATTAACATTCATATTTACTAGTTGTGCATAAAATGACATTTTACATTCTTTCCTTAAATAAAAGCTATGTAATTACCTAATATGATTAACATATATGTGACAATTAATGTTTTGAATAATAAAGATTTGATAATATATTCGGTATTCTTCATCATTTTTTAATTTATATTATTAAAAATAAACAAACAATCACATATTGTTAAAGTGATTCGTGAAAACAATATATTAAGTTGAGTTCTTCGATGGCGATGGTGGAAACCCTTCAGAGCGACGGTGACGATACAGCAGAGGGGGATCCTTCGGCCCATACGGCGAAACCGGTGCTTGCGAGAACAACTATTGGTGAGGCGGCTTCATCTGTGGAGGCGCCAAGGCTGTTGGATGCCGGCAAATCTGGGGGTGGTGAAGGTTCTCCATGGACGAAGATAAGACGCGTTGATGATACTCAAGAAGATCTCATTGATATCGTTGACGGCGTTGCATCCTTGCAGATCCCGGGCGATATATTTGACGAAGCGGAGCTCCTGTGGAAAAGTTATGTAGTGGGCTACTTCATTGGAGATGCTCCTCACATTGGTCCAATTCACGCAACAGTCAATCGCATCTGGTCTGCTCCCAAATCGGGTGCAAAGATAGATGTTCAGTTCATCGAGAAACGCACAGTTTTGTTTCGCATCGACAACGCCCAGATGAGGAACAGGGTAATCCAAAGGAGATATTGGCATATTGCAGATATACCCTTGGTAGTAAACGTCTGGTCACCAGAAACAGCTCTGCATCCCCCTGATCTTTCAGCTATGCCTTTGTGGGTTGATTTAAAGGGAATCCCCAACAACCTTTACTCACGCAGAGGATTACGACACTTGTCCAAGGCTGTTGGTCACTTTGTGAAGCTTCATCCGAATACAGAGAGGTGTGTGAGACTTGATGTTGCCCGAGTTCTAGTGGAGGTTAATCTGCATCAACCTTTGGTGGAAAAAATTTCATTCATGGACAATGCTGGTCTTATGCAGGAAGTTGAAGTTAACTTTCCCTGGCTTCCTTCCCGGTGCAATCTCTGTCGCAAATGGGGTCACAAAAGCCAGGAATGTGCGAGTAAGGAGGTCAAAATTCTGAAACAGCAGGTGGAGAAGAAGGATGCGTCTGAGATCGCTGATACAGGAACTATGGGTGGAGATAAGGTGCTAGAAGCAGAGGATGGAAAAGTTACAGAGGGCAATGCGATTGCGAATTTAATTCAGGATTTGGAAGCTATTACCCCCGTAACTAACACTACTGCTGCACTAGAGGGTATTAAGCTCACTGAGCCTACTACTGAGGTCTTCCACACTAATGGGGTTGAAGATTGGGAAACCGGTAGAGGTAGGCCGCAAGCTGCCCACACTCAAATAGGAAGCGAGTTAGTGATTTCCCCCTCACGTTTTAGTCCCTTACAGAGCATTGATGAAGAGGACGATGACGCACTGGAGGAACATGGAAAGGACGTTGAGGAAGGTGAGATTCTAGATAATAAAACTGATGGAAAGAAAATGCAGGATGTGCAGATCACTGGTCGTGGTAAGAAACAAGTATCGGGAGCGTCTCAGAGGCAGGCACGGGGGAAATTTCTAAGAACCAAAGACTTGATTTATGCTGGCAAGCACGGGTCAACAAAAAAAGCTTCCAGTAGGAAGCTATGACGTCTTTTTTTGCGTGGAACATGCGTGGTTTCAACATGCCACGCAAGCACAGGGCCCTTAGAGCCTGGTTGCAGATACAGAAGCCTTCATTTGGCTGCTTACTTGAGACGAGAGTACAGGAATCCAATCATCAGCGGTGCATGAATGCAGCTATGCCGAGCTGGAGATCGCTCACGAATTATGCTCACCATCCCCTGGGCAGGATATGGGTATGTTGGACTGATCAGGTTGTCGTCACCCAACTGCATATGAGCGCACAGGTAATAACGTGTGCCATCCAGATACCTTGCATAGGAGAACAATTTATCTGCTCTGCTATCTATGCGTATAACACTGCTGGTGACAGATTGCATCTCTGGGAAGAACTGAGAGGCACGAAGTCGGCTTATGCTCACCTAAACCTCCCTTGGATCTTAATAGGAGACTTTAACGAAACATTAGCCTCAAGTGAACACTCACGAGCTTCGGACTATCGTGGTGACCAAGTGGGCATGAGACATTTCCAGGAAGCAATGACAGACTGCTCGGTTATGGACCTACACTTTACAGGAGCCTTATTCACATGGTGGAACAACAGGGAGGAGGATCCTATTGGAAAGAAATTGGATAGAGCTCTGGTTAATCAAAGTTGGCTGAATCAATATCCCCTATCTTCTGCACACTTTGCTGCTGGAGGCGTATCTGATCATGCACGCTGTGTGATCCAAACGACTGGAGTTGTGAATGATGCTCGGAAACCTTTTCGGTTCTTCAACTTTCTGGCTGAGCACAAGGATTTTCTGCAGACAATAAAAAGAGTATGGGACATGACTGAAACCCTCCAACATTCCAGGTCAGCACTTTCTCGATTCCATAGGAAATTGAAGTCCCTTAAACAACCACTCCGTGAGCTGAATAAAACCCACTACGGAGACCTACCAGCTCGTACTAAACAGGCGTATGATGAACTGTGTGAATGTCAGAATAATGTGCTTTTGGATCCAACTATGGAAAATTCTGCAAGGGTAACTGAGGCAGCAGAAAAATGGAACAAGCTGGCTCGAATTGAGGAAAAATTTTATCGGCAAAAGTCGTGTGTTCGCTGGCTCGCAGCGGGGGATCGGAATACGAGGTTTTTTCATAATATGGTTCAGATGAAGGCAGCTAAAAACACGATCCGAAGTCTGGTCACTGCGCAAGGTGAAGTGCTTACATCTCTTCAAGATATCAAAAAAGAGGCAGTCTCTCATTTCCGAAATTTTCTGCAAGGGCAGGACTTGACAATTGAGAATATTTCCCTAGAAGCTCTGCAAGACCTGGTGTCATATAGATGTACCGAGGCAGAATCAGTGGGGTTAGTTAAACCAGTTTGTCCATCAGAAATACACCAAGCGCTCCTTTCTCTTCCAAATGATAAAGTCTCAGGACCAGATGGCTTCACTAAAGAATTTTATATCGCAGCGTGGCCAATCATTGGCAGGGACTTCATCGTGGCAGTGCAGTCCTTCTTCTTATTCGGATTTATGCCTACAGGAGTGAATGCTACCATACTCTCTCTGATTCCTAAGACAGCTAATGCCCATACTATGAAGGATTATAGACCTATCGCTTGCTGCAATCTTCTCTATAAGGTGATCTCAAAAATTTTAGCCACTAGACTGAAGATACTCTTACCTGCTGCAATAGAGGCAAATCAGTGTGCTTTCATTACTGACAGATTACTCCTGGAAAATGTCCTCCTTGCCTCCGAACTTGTCAATGGGTATCACAAGACTGCAACTAAGGATAAATGCGCTATCAAGTTTGATATCTCAAAAGCCTTCGACACAGTCAAGTGGTCGTTCATCACATCCGTTTTACAAGCCATGGGCCTCCCTCCTCAGTTTATTCAGTGGGTTAGGCTATGTATCTCAACGGCTGCTTTCTCAGTATCAGTGAATGGAAGTCTGGAGGGTTTCTTTACTAGTGCCTGCATTTTCAACTACAAGAACGTGGGATCAACTCAGAGATACAAGAAGTAAAGTGGAATGGAGCGGAGTGGTATGGTTCACACAAGGGGTACCCAGGTTCTCTTTTATTGCTTGGCTAGCTGTGCAGGACAGGTTGTCTACAGGCGAACGTATGAGGCAGTGGGGTATGCTACAGGGATGTGAGTTATGTGGGGAACGAGAAGAAACGCGAGACCACCTTTTCTTCGCGTGTCCATACTCGTATACGGTCTGGGAGGCTCTGGTACGCCGGTTGGTGGGATCCCATATCAACCCAGATTGGTATTGGACCATTAACCGACTACAACGGCATGGGACGCAGGGCCTAGACTCCATTCTCCTGAAACTGGTGTTCCAAACAACAGTGTACCACATCTGGAGGGAAAGAAATGGTAGACGACATCACCAAAAACGGAACTCTACAGACCAAACGCGGAGACTCATCGACAAGGTAGTACGGAATCGTATCAGCTCACTTCGATACAAACCAGATCACAAACTGGCCGGGTTACTAAGGAGATGGCTCCAAGTCACAATGTAGCACTTTTTCAGTTTGTTCCCTTCGGCTGGGCTATTCTTTTATAGCATTCATACTGTATATAACATTCATTTTATTTGATCAATAAATTTGAAATTTCATCAAAAAACAATCACATTAACCATATAATAAAAAAAATATTTTTTTCCTTACATGTTATATTATGAATTTTTAAAAACTAACTATAAATTACTAAAACAGTAAAAGCATTACAATCAAAATTTTAAAAACAATGTTTTTATTTTTTTGTTACAAAAAGATACAAATGATCATAATATCATATGAATATTAAGTATCATTTAATATATATTCAGATTAAATATATATACTTTAATATTGTTTAAATTAAACTATATATCATATAAAATACATATATGTTAATTATATACTTAGATGGATCATTACAACATATTTTGGTACACACATGTCATTATAACATATTTATATACGAGTTATATATTTTAATTCTGGAATATTAAAATCCTTAAAAAATAAGTTATCAATCGTAGGTAAGTTATTGGTTTATTTAATATATATATATATATATATATATATATATATATATATATATATATATATATATTTATTATTTTATAATATGTACGAGCTATATATATTAATCATGGAGCAATATATACGAGCTTTTTTGGTAGTCACATGTTATCATTACAATGATTTTTAAAATCAAAAAAAAAAGTTAGTCCGTCTAAATATATATTATATTTTTTATTAAACTAATTTTCTGATTAGTTATTCGTGTATAAAATAATAATTTCAATTATTTCCTTAAGTAAAAATTACGAAATTACCTAATATGATTAACAAATATGTGACAATTAATGATTTTGAATAATAAATATTTGATAACAATATATGTATTTTCCATCATTTTTTTTTTTCAATTTTATATTTTTTAAAGACATTTAAATATCACATAAGTATATAATAAAAAATCTAGATTTTTTTCTAATTTGCTATATTTTGATTTTTTTTTAATATAAACAATATACAATGAAATTGTTTTGATCAGTTGTTTAACTTTTAATTATAACAAGATATAAATGATCATAAAATCATGTAAATATGAAGTCTCATTTAATATATATACATTTATTTCAATATCGTTTAAATTAAAATATATATACCATATATAAAATGCATAAACATGTTAATAAAAATAATATTTTGTCACAACAGATATAAAATGTTAATAAAATTATATGAGTATCAAGACTCAATAAATAAATATTTATATTAAATATATTATATATCTATATCAATATCATTTGATTTTAATTATATACTATATAAAATAAATAAATGGTTTATTTTGTTTTTTATCAACAAAAAGTTTTGTAAATAAAAAGCAAGATTGTTTTTATTTATGTTCTTACTCGAATTTAATTGTATACATAATAGCTATTCGATCCTCAATTATTCAATATATTTACTATTGCATAATATGTAAATTAATACAAAATAAATAATATTATCTACAAATAATTTGTATACATAATTAATCTTCATTCTGCGCAAGCATGGATCTTAAATTTTACTTGATCATATCATTTCAAAAATATGATTCTTCATATCGAAGTGAGATGGTGAATTATAACATTTGAATGATATTATCGAAGCCCAATGTAAATTAAATAAGGTTTTTAAAAAATATCCACAAACATCACCATACTCATCAACATTATATTGACGATTCATAGCTATACGTTTGGAAACTTATGAAATCATGGTTGAACAATCAGGATTAATATTCAAGTATATTAATTTCACTCCGCGCATGCGCGCGGGTAATCATCTAGTTGATCATTAAAAAGAGAGATCAATAAACATTTTGGGATTTCTTTTCAATCAAAGAAATCACCAAAATGAAAAGATTAAAGGAGAAAACATCAAGAGGTGAAATTGCATCTCAACATGGATCAATGTTAATGTTTTTACTTTTTCTAAAAATGTGTTAGGATTAAATTAAGGCAAATTGGGGCAAATGGGTTTCGGTGTTGATTTCATAATTCAGTCATTGCTTTGATTGCAAAATTATGTGACCACTGTCCATTCACAAATAATGATATCAACACAACTGAATAAAGCTATCACAAAATTGAAAAAAATATTGGCAGTTACGGAAAATTGAATTACGACAATAGAAAAGAAGCAGTAACAGTAGAATGAAAGACACGACCTTATTAGAACAAAGACTTTTTAAATGAATTGGGCTTTAGTTGAAATTAAGTTTATCATCCATATATGGCTTCTTGTTATTTTATTTTATTTTTTTTTATTTTTATGTCAATTGACTTCTTCTAATCACCGTCAATCATTTATTTGATAAAAGCAAATATTGTAAGTCAGGAAATTGATCAAAATGATTTTTTCCTTAGTCACTGTTTTTATTTATTTGGAATTACCTTTTACAGACAACAAGTAACGGGACTGGGACGCCAACACGTTTCAGGTTCGATCCATCTGCTGCGCGAAACTAAGTCACAATTATCCTGATCACCTTACACGGATATGGGCCCATGCTTTAGGGCCCATTTGAATACCCGGAGAGAGGGTCTATCCGTGGGTTGCACCTCCCTTTGGAGATTAGTCTGGGCCTCTCCATGGGCCTGGGATACCTCCAGGTTAATCAAAAAAAAAAAAAAAACAATGTATAATAATAAAAAAAAATCTTATAATCTGAATAACATTTAAAGTATGGGCTATTCAGTTACTGTCGTATGATGTGGTGCATGTTATCCCTACTCCTACGCTGAGTAACGTATTTACTATTGTTTTTAAACTCAAAATGAATTGACAATTAAACGGGCTTAACCTTCAATCGGACACATATTTAGGTTGGGTAGATAAAACTAATTTTATTCTTAATTTGTTATGAATTATTTTTTGTTGATTGTTTTTATCGTTTAAATTATTATAATTACTATAGAAACATTACATTTTTATTATAATTATTTTTAAAAAAATTTGATAACTCACAGTAATAAATACTTTACCTTATAGTTTAAAATATTGAATTTATATTTTATTTTTATTTGTTTTATAATTTAATTTATAAAACACAAAATATACAATAATAATGTTGTATACATCATACATAAATAATATCCCACACGTAACGCAGACAGACCATAGTATATAATACACTTAAATTTTCAAAAACATAATCAACATATTTTCTCAGATAATAATATTTTCTCATTCTCTCATGTTTTTATTTAGCCAACATTTATAGTCGTACACAGAAATTAAAAAAAATATTAATAATTTATTTACATAACCACAATTCAACTAATTACAAAATATAAATGATTTCATAACTGAAAATTAATAAATTCTATAATAAAGAACTAAAATTAGTTTAAAACAAAAAGATTATTTAAAACGTTAAAATTGAAACGGAAGAAGTAAATAAAGTGACTTTCTAAAAAAAACTTTCAAAGTTTGCTAAAAGAATTTTACTATATAAATCATCATGATCACGTAAACATCCTCAACAAATCATTTCTTTTCTCACTAAGATAAACAAACAAACAAAAAAAATATTGTTTGAAGTTTTGCATATTCACATGATGGCAATTCAAGTGCCAAATAATATTTGCCGTGCCTTTATTATTGTAAATTTATTTATAGTACTTTTTTCAGCACAATTTTCTGATTCCATTGTGACAACCGAATGTATGAATAATTGTCTCATAAATCAATGCATAAAAGCTACTCCAGGGATATGTTACACCTCTTGTAATATAATGTGCGATTTGAAGAAGAATGGGCAGTACAACGTCAATGTTTTCGGTGACATTTCCGGTTATCGAAATCCTATACGTAGGTTCTGCGACAGGTTAAATGAGTATGTCTATAAGGGAATTTGCTAAGTTTGGGAGTGAAAATTATTAATTTTTCCAATGCATAAGTTTATATCTAATTTTGAATATTTGATCGATTAATATATACTGTACCTCTTTTTATAACAAAAATATTTAACATGATAATTTTCCTTTTGTAAGTACCAGTTGAAAACTATATTCGTTTTAAAACAGATGTGTGATAAGAACAGTTTATATTTTTTAATTAAAAACTCAATTCAAAAAGTTATCTTTAAAACTATACTTTTCACACTATTCTATCAATTTAAATATACCTAACTAGAATTACTATAAGATTATAGGAGAAAAAAATATTAATTAATTTTATCCAAAATGAATACTAAATAAACAAGCTTTAAAAAACTGTAAAATAGAAATATTATAAATATATTATAAACATAATAATTTTATAAATATATATAAATAGATATATTATCAGTTCAAATAATATTAGAATAACTTATTATTCACACATTTTAAAATATTTAATAATAAATTAAACAACAAATTTATATACAATTTTTTTCATCATAACATAAATACTTTTTTATTACATAAAATAGACTTGAAAAAATCATACATTTGAAATATTTTTTAGTAAATTAAATATCAAATTCATTATATATGAAAAAAGTTATAAATAAACTTCAAAACACTCTTATATACATTAAAATTATATATAGGATTTATCTTTCATTTTGTTTTTTATTTTTTAAACTATTATGTAAAATCATTGTTTGGATGACACAATATAAACTATTTTATATAATGATAATATCAAATAAATGAGATCTTATTTTAATTTATTGTTAGTTATATATTAACAAATTTAAATATTCATTAAGGTTAGTAAAAAACTTTATAACACAATATAATGTTCCTTACATAATTCTAAATATTAAATCGATGAAATTCTTTTTTAATTTATGGTAAATTATATATTAATACATTTAATTATTTATCAAGGATAATAAAGATTTTAGCCACTCTAATTTTTAATCTTTAAATTTTAAATTTTAGTGGCAAAAAATGACTTTACAAATAATAATATAAATGTTGAGTCTTAGGCCATGATTAACCCGCGTCTCTTAAGGTGGGGTTCTTAACGTAAAATTTGTCTTTTTAATTTTTTTTTTTTTTATATTTTTCCCGCTAAGAGACGGCTCTTATGGTTCTTATTTAAGAGACGGTTCTTAGGTTTTCTTAGTTAAAAACTAAGATACGTCTCTTAGAAAAGTTAAGAACCTCACCTTAAGAGACCCCGGTTAATCCTGCTCTTAGTAACTAAAGAAAGAACAACTGATCACTGTGTA
Organism: Moricandia moricandioides; assembly: GCA_905132885.1. NCBI lineage: Eukaryota > Viridiplantae > Streptophyta > Magnoliopsida > Brassicales > Brassicaceae > Moricandia > Moricandia moricandioides. The sequence goes on from CAJHQQ010000348.1 coordinate 29,866, forward strand.
TTAATATTATATATTTTCTGTATTTGTGAAAAGAGGACAACGACAAGTGTGGAGAGAGTTAATCAATTTTCTGTCTTATTACTTCAATCTGATACAATGAAAATATGCTCCTATTTATAGTGTCATAGAGTCAGTCATTAAACAGAATTACTACGAGAAGACAAAAAAGTATATAATCATTACTTGAGATATTATCTTAAATATTATTGTTTAATACTCCCCCTTAATTATCTATCTTGTATTATATACTGCTTCATTAAAAATTTAGTCATGAGAAAACTTAAAAGGATAAAAACCATGAAAAGAGAAAATGAGTATAGTGATGTAATCTCTCCCTGAGAACAATGGGCATAACCTTTTTTCATAAGTCACGTAAATGCCGCATTCCGATATTGTATATGTGTTTTCGGAATGTTGTAATGGGAAAGGCCTTTGTGAACAAGTCAGACGGATTGTCACATGACCGTACATACTCGATGTCCACTTTTTTATTTTTCTCAAGCTCTCGTATGTACGAAAAAAATCTTGGAGGGATAAGCTTTGTTATGTCGCTTTTGATATAGCTTTCTTTGAGTTGGGCGACACAACCCGAGTTATCTTCAAATATTTTTGTCGGTTCTTTCTTGTCAGATTTTCCACTTGCTTCTTCTATGTGTTTACTCATTGACCTGAGCCACACACATTCTCGATATGCTTTTTGAAGTGCAATAGTTTCTGCATGATTCTAAGAGGTTGCAACCATAGTTTGTTTTTAGGAACGCTAAGGGATCGTGATTCCACCAATTGTAAAAACATAGCCGGTTTGCGATTGAGCTTTATGAGGATCTGATAAATATCTTGCATCTACAAAACCAAGCAGACCAAACTTGGGTTTTCTAAAATATATTAATCCTAGGTCAACTGTACCTTGGAGGTAGTGTAATATATGCTTTATTTTGTTCCAATCCCTGTGAGTAGGAGCAGAACTATATCTTGCAAGTATGTTAGTAGCAAAAGCAATATCAGATCTCGTACAATTTGCAAGATTTAGAAGTCCACCGATAGCACTCATATAAGGTACTTTACAACCTAGTATATCCTCGCTATCTTTGCAAGGTCTAAAAGGGTCTCTCTCAATATTGAGAGATCTATTTATCATTGGAGTATTCAAATGAGTCGCTTTATCCATATAAAAGCGTTTTAATAATCTTTTTGTATAATTTAATTGATGCACAAATAGTTCTTCTTATAAATGCTCTATTTGGAGCCCAAGAAAAAACATTGTCTTTCTGAGATCTCTCATTTCAAACTCTTCTTTCATATGAGTTCGAGCATCATCAACCTTATTTTGAGTTTCAATTATGTTCAGGTCATCTACGTATACAACAATGGTCACAAAGCCAGATGACAATTTCTTTATAAAAACGCATGGACATATCACATTATTCACATATCATTTTTTCGTAGATATTCACTTAAGCGATTGTACCACATGCGTCCGGATTGCTTCAATCCGTATAGGGATCGTTGTAACTTGACCGAACAAATCTCCCTAGATTTTGCTTTCAATGCTTTTGGTATTTCCAATCCTTCAGGGAGTTTCATGTATATATCATTATCCAGTGATCCATACAAATATGCAGTCACAAAGTCCAGAAGATGCATTTCAAAAAAAATTCGTTGCCGCTAAGCTCATCAAAATCTAAACGTAATTGCATCATTACCGAGGAACACGTTTCTTCAAAATCAATTCCCGGTCTCTGAGAAAAACCTTGGGTAACTAATCGGGATTTATATCGTTACTTCATTCTTTTCATTTACTTTTTTCACGAATACCCACTTATACCCAACAAGATTTATATTCTCAGGTGTTATGACTATAGGTCCAAAGACATTCCTTTTATTCAAGGAGAGTAACTCAGTTCGTATGGCCTTCTTCCACTCCTCTCAATCATGTCTTTTCATACATTCCAATATGGACCTTGGATTTGGATCATCACTCTCATGATCTATTTCTTTGGACACAGAAAAGGAAAATATTCCATCAACATCTTTTATCTTATTTCTGATTCATAACTTTTCATCTCTGGCGTAGTTGATGGATATCTCATACTTTTATGTTCCCTCTTCGTCATCTGGATCCTTATCTATATTTGGTTCTTCTTGAACTTTCTCATTTATGCCTTCTTTCAGACATTTTTCTGTATCAGATTCTTGTGGAACCTTTTTTATTTTGCTCAACCAATTTATTTTTCTTTCGGGGATTTCTAGCTTTAAAATCCGCTGGTCTCCCCCTTTTTAACTGAACCCTAGGTTCATATTAGTGTTTCCATCAGTTTGTCCTTCAGGAACAACAACTCTTGATGGAAAAATTTCAACGTGTATATATGATTTCATCACCCTTCTCGTATCTGTGAACGCATCTTGTAACTGGTTGCCAAATTATGCAAGTGCAAAATTTTCTGAACTTCCAGCTCTCTTTGATTTGTAGGGGGATCAAGGTATAACAACGACGGTGTAAACCATGAAATCTCTTTAGGAATTTCTCTAATTTCTCCCTCTAACGCTAGAAATTCTTCCTCATTAAAATAACAATCGGAAAAACCTGTCGGAAACATATCACCAATTACCGGTTCAAGATACCTTATTATACTTGGTGGTGTATAACCCACGTATATTCTCAATCTCCTTTGTGGGCTCATTTTTGTTATTTGTGGCAGAGCTATCGGAACATAGGCCGCACACCCAAAGACATGGAGATGAGATACATATGTCTCCTGCCAAGATGACAATTGTGATGGGGAGTACTTATGATATGCACTCGGTCTAAACCGAATCAGTGCAGCCGCATGCAAAATAGCATGAGCCCATACTGAAATTGGGAGTCTTGTTCTCAATATTAACGATCTTGCAATCAGCTTCAACTGTTTGATCAATGACTCGACCATGCCATTTTGTGTATGAACATGGGGAACTGGATGCTCTAAATCAATCCCTACTGAAATACAGTAATCATTAAAGGCTTGCGATGTAAACTATTCAGCATTATAAAACCTTATTTTCTTTATGACATATTCTAAGAACATTCTCAGCTTTATGATTTGGGCAATGAATTTTGCGAAATACGAATTTATTGTCGTCAAAAGACAGACATTTGACCATCTACTAGATGCGTCAATCAATACCATGAAATACTTAAACGGCCCGCACTGTGGGTGGATCGGCCCACATATATCACCATGAATTCTTTCCAAAAATAATGGTGATTCATTGCCAACTTTTGTTGGTGATGGACGAGTTATAATTTTTCTTTGAGAACATGCATTGCATGTAAACTCCCCATTTGCAAAATTCTCTCGTTTTTCAACGGATGACCATTTGAATTTTGCACTATTTTTCTCATCAAGACTGAACAAGGATTTCCTAACCTCTCATGCTAGATTTTAAATGTATTAGTAAACTTCATATTTATTGTGGCATAGGACTCAGTCATGTTAATTATCGTACAATTTAGTCCAGAGGATAAAATTCTTAACTTTTCTAATATATGTTTTCTCTTAGACTTAATGCAAAGATATTAAATGACACTTTTACTCACAGTCTCAATATGATATCCATTTCTTCGGATATCTTTAAAACTTAATAAGTTTCTATGAGACTCGGGGGAATATAATGCATCACTTATTTCAAATTTTGTCCCCTGTGGCATTGAAAAAATGATTCTACCAGAGCCATTAATAATCTTTGCACTACCAGATATTGTACTTAAGCTTCCAGCGTAATCTCTTATTTTGAGACTGGAGAAATATTTCTTATCTTTAATTATCGTGTGCGTTGACGCACTATTTGCCAAACACATATCTTCATCCATAGTCTCAAATTCTCGCAGTTTCTAAATTTTAAAATATTCATAAAACATGTATTATTAAACATTAAACATAGCATATATCTTACAACAAAAGATATAGATACTATAATACTATAATACATCAAACTTACATCACATCGATCTTATATCACTCACCGATTCTTTCTGTATCAACCAGAAAGTGTGATACGTCGAGATGAGTATCATCATTTAAACCATGAAAGGATGCCCCGGATTCATCAGAGATGAAGTTTGTTTCACTTCCTTTTTCTTTTGCTTTTTGAGATTCTCTATACATATCGGCTAAGTGTTTTGGCGTATGACAACCACGTACCCAATGACCTTTCATACCGCATCTTAGCAAACTTTTTCTGTTTGCCTTTAATCATCTCGACTCCTTTCATTTTCGTGGAAGTCCTTATTATTCTTTCATCATATGGATGGAATCTTCTTCCTCGTCCTCTTCCACGACCATGATAACGGTTTCCATCACGTCCACGCCCTCGTCCTCTCCAATTATCATAACTGCATGATGCAACATTCGCTTCGGGGAATAGAGCAGATCCAGTGGGAAGAGCAAGGTGTTTTAAAGTCATGAGTTGATTATTTTGCTCTGCTACAAGGAGGACTTGCGTCAACTCCGAGTAACGGCTATACCCATTCGCCTGGTACTGTTGCTGCAGGACTGCATTTCCAGGATGGAACGTGGAGAGAGTTTTCTCGATCATATCATAATCACTTATTTCTCTCCACAGAACATCATCCTAGATGTAATTCCAAACATCGCGGAATTATATTTACTTACACTTTTGTAGTCCTAGAACCGGAGATGAATATATTCGTGTTTAGCTTTTGGTAAGATCACATATTTCTGGTGATCAAACCTCTCTTTTAATGAATGTCAGAGGTCCGCAGGATCCTCTTTCCTAATATATTCATCCTTTGAACCATCATGTATATGGTTTCGTAAAAATATCATAGCTTTAGCCTTTTTATCATCTGACACTGTTTTTGAATTATCGATGGTTTCCAAAAGCCTGTTTCCTCTCAGGTGCATCTTTGCACCCACTGACCAAGTCATATAGTTATTTCCCGTAATATCAAAGGAATTTTTTGGAGCTTTGTAAAATTTGACATGAAAATTGTATTCATAGAATAAAATATTTTAAAATATAATAAATATGAGAATTTAAATGCATAATTTAAAGGCAGAAATTAAAAGCATAAATTTAAATTGTAAAAATTTAAAGAGTATAAATAAAATTGGAGGCTTAGCCTTCCACGTGATCCGCGGAGACATAGTCTTCCATATTGATCATTTTTTTCAAGGTCTAAGGAGATAAAGTCTACCATTTTAACCTTCTTTTTTTCTATAAAAGTTCCGATGAGACAAAGTCTACCATTTTAACCTTTTATTTTTATTCACGGAGGCAAATCATACCACGTGCTTCTCTGATCGTGAATGCATAGTCTATCTTAACAATAAATCGGGAAAGACAACACTTATCATCCCGAAAAATAAAGGGAGAAGGCAGAACCTTCACTCCGGAACAATAACAAAATTAAAATTATTAAAAACATAAATTAAATTTTACCTCGCTAGTATAATTTCGTTTGGTATAAGGGTCTCGTGCTGATAACGTGTTGAGTTCTAGTAACTAAAGAAAGAACAACTGATCACTGTGTATTAATATTATATATTTTATGTATATATGAAAAGAGGACAACGACAAGTGAGGACAGAGTTAATCAATTTTCTCTACTTATTACTTCAATCTGATACAATGAAATATGCTCTTATTTATAGTGTCATAGAGTCAGTCATTAAACCGACTTACTACAAGAAGAGAAAACAAGTAGATAATCATTACTTGAAATATTATCTCGATCATATCATAATCACTTATTATCTCTCCACATAACATCATCCTAGATGTAATTCCAAACATCACAAAATTATATTCACTTACAATTTTGTAGTCCTGAAACCGGAGATGGATTCATTCGTGTTTAGCTTTTGGTAAGATCACATATTTCTGGTGATCAAACCTCTCTTTTAATGATTGCCAGAGGTCCGCAGGATCCTCTTTCGTAATATATTCATCCTTTAAACCATCATGTATATGGTTTCGTAAAAATATCATGGCTTTAGCCTTTTTCTCACCGACACTGTTTTTGAATTATCGATGGTTTCCAAAAGCCTGTTTCCTCTCAGGTGCATCTTTGCACTCACTACCCAAGTCATATAGTTATTTTCCGTGATATCAAGAGCGTTTATTTCGAGCTTTGTCAAATTCGACATGATAACTCTATTCATAGAATATAATATTTTAAAATATAATAAAGGTGTGAATTTAAAGGCAAAATTAAAAGCATAAACTTTATAAATTGCAAAAATTTAAAGAGTATAAATAAAATTGGAGGCTTGGTCTTCCACATGATCCGAGGAAACATAGTCTTCCATACTGATCATTTTTTTCAAGGTCCGAGGAGACAAAGTCTACTATCTTAACTTTTTTTTTTTAATTCAAGGTCTAAGGAGACAAAGTTTACCATTTTAACCTTTCTTTTTACTCATGGAAGTAAATCCTACCATGTGTTTCTCTAATCGTGAAAGCATGGCCTATCTAAACAATCAACCAGGGAAGGTAAAGACTATCATCCCGTAAAATAAACAGAGAAAGCAGAGCTTTCACTCCAGAATAATAACAAAATTAAAATATTTAAAATTCTTTAAAAAAATAAATTAAACTTTACCTCGATAGTATAATTTCTTTTGGTATAAGAGTCTCGTGCTGATAACATGTTGAGTTCTAGTAACTAAAGAAAGATCAACTGATCAATGTGTACTAATATTATATATTTTCTGTATATATGAAAAGAGGACAACGACAACTGAGGAGAAAGTTAATCAATTTTCTCTTCTTATTACTTCAATCTGATACAATGAAAATATGTTCCTATTTATAGTGTCATAGAGTCGGTCCTTAAATCGACTTACTACAAGAAAACAAAACAAGTAGATAATCATTAATTGAGATATTATCTCAAGTATTATCGTTTAACAAAATTAAGTCTTTTTGTTGAGTTTTTAGTTTTTTTTTTGTCGTCCATATCTTTTATAAGGAAAAGTCTAAAGAGCAAGTATAAGAGAAGGTTACAAGCCCATTTCTTCACCATTTACATCTTAATTAAATTAAAACCTAGCTAAACCTAAACTCAATTTATTGATTTGGGGAAGCTAAACAGAAGATCCGCTAGACTACACGTGTTGACACGTCTGGGACACGTGTTGATCCACGAGATAAAGAAACTGATGCCGCCGTCGCCGGACTAGTTCACCTTCGCTTGAAATTTTTTCTTGCAGTTGCCATCCGATAGCTTTCAAGAAAACCTTGGGTGTATCGTCTTTGGGAAAGTGATGATGTGGGAATCGAGATTCCAATAACTTGCTACAATCATCCTCCGAGAAGCTCCGTCTCTAGCCTTGGACTTAGGCCCATCTCAAATTCGTTGAAGGTGCATACAACGAAGATATTACTCTCCAGATGAAGAAGGAGCAAGGAACGAGGGACACACAAGATCGCTTGATTACATACGAGATATGCTATACGCTCTGCAAAAAGAAAGATGACACACAATTATGAAACATGTTGATAACTAAGCTCAGAAATTTATTATCCGAATAAAATCAAAAGGGAGGAGATTGATTTCATCGGAAAACACAACAAAAAGACATATAAACATCTGATCTGAGAAAGATCAGAATAAACAACTATTTCTCGGCCTTAAGATCAAGGGTAGTATTGACTTTTTAGTTTTATCTAGGGCAATTATGTTATATAACCAAAAAAATATAATTCACTAAATAACCAAAAAACCACTGTATCTCCTCTTTTATGTTCCTATGTCTCTTTACCATTTTACTATAAATCTAATTTATCCATTTTTTTCGAGAGTTATTAGAAATGAATTTATAAAAAATTTGTAAAATTTAAAGGGTTTTTGCAAATAAAACTCAAAAATTAAAGTCAAACACAAAACTAACTCATAATTTTTTTTGGAACTTTATTATCCTATTCACCCCAAAAATCCAAATTATTCACGAAAATACCATTATTTATTTTCTTTTTTTTCGAAAATAGATATTTTACTCTATCATCCTCATCTTCATCAAGTATTTACAATATTATCATTGCCATCAATACACCAACCACCATGAACAAGCAATTTGAAACTCTTAATGCATCTAAAAATCAATTTTCAATCTCCATATCTCATTTATTATGCTTAAAACTATCTCTCTTTCACTTTCTCTCTATATTCATCCAAAAAACCCAAGATTTTGATATTAAACTTTGTAAAGTTCAAACTCATGATTCTTGATCATTAACAAATGTATTTGTATCATGGTGAAATTTTTGTATACAAGGCGAAAATAATCAAGTTATATCACTGGTTGAAAGTATGAAACTTATTTTTTTTCTAGATATGTTCATCAGAAGATTTTCGTGTAAGTTTTCTCGCCGTATAAGACTTATATGGAAGTCTTCTGGTCAATGCAGAGGTTACTTTTGCAATTGAATTTATGTGTGTTTTTAGAGATGCTTTCTCTGGAAGTCTTCTCACTTTTTTTGTTAACAAAACAATCTCGAAAATACCAGAGAAGACTTTCCGGTAAGTCGTCTAGGAAAAACAAGTTAGTTTTGAAATTGACCAAATTGTGTATAAAAATTGACTTTCTCGAGACGACTAACACGAAAGTCTTCCAAACTCTCGGTTGAATTCTTCTCATTGTCGTTGAAAGTCATCTCAGGTTACTTTTGCAATTGAAAAATAAAAATAAAATATTTAATTTTAATTAAATGACTTCCATGTAAGTCTTCCGACAGTCGGCTTACACAGAAGTCTTCCAGAATTTTATTCCGAGATTCTGGTCAAATCTTGGTTATCACAGAAAACTTACGTGGAAATCGCCTAATTAAAATTAAATATTTATGTTTTGTTTTTTTCAATTGAAAAAGTAACTTGGGATGACTTACTTGGAAGTTGTCTAGTTAAATGTAATATTTAAGTTTTATTTTTTTGGTGGAAGACTTATATTTTGGACAACTGTAAAACTATTATGTTTATCCTAGATAGCGGGAAGTCTTCTCTGGTATAGAGTATATTTATCTGGAAGTCTTCATTTGTAAACTTTTTACTGTAAAAATGACCTAAATGGAAGACTTCCTAGAAGTCTTCTAGGCGACTTCCTAGAAGTCTTCTAGGCGACTTCCATAGAAGTCTTCTACGTCAAAGTTTAATACACTTTCATTTTCTCTAAAACTATAACGACTTTTTAACATTTTTTAATTAATTCATGTATATTATTTGATAATAGGGTTCCTTAATGAAATTCATAACTTAATTGGTTTCAATTATGAGGTTACCAACATTCATGTTTATTAATGTTTCTAGCTAATCCGAGAATATTTCCTTGGAAGTCTTCTACGTAAGTTTTTGTAAACTTGTTAAGTAACTTTAAGAATATGTTTTTAACTTTCAAAAGTGTTAGGAACTTCAAGAATATGAAGTATTATGGTTTGATGTGTCTTCTTAGATCATAAGATTTAACTTTTAACTTTCATGAAATTTGAAATTTTAATTTTCACTCAAAATTTTAGTTTCCCGCTTAAATTTCTCGCTAAACTTTCAATTTTCTGCTTCAAATTTAAATTATCCGAGAAGACTTCTAGTGAAACTGTTATATGTTTGAATTTTGAGAAGTTTTCTCTTTTAGTTGTAGTAATTTTGAAGTCTTCTAGAAGTCCAAAGCCTAACTCAAATCTGAAAAATCTACAAATCTAAAAACGTTTAAATGACTTTAAAACAAAGAAAATTAGTGAAATATGAAATATGTTTACCTGCAAAACAAGATGGTGAGAAATACATTAGACAAAAAATGATAAGTTTATATAAAGTTTGATCTTTTTAAGTTCTAAGAGACTTAATAGAGGTTGGAGAGTTTTAGTTTGAGGAAAAGGTAAGAGCTTTAAGCAATAAGAGACTTACAAAAACTTCACCATGGAAACTTACCAAAACGTTCAGTTTGTTTCAGATCTGAAAAACATGCATATCAAAAATCATTCAAACGGCTTCAAAACATTGAAAAACTTCAAAAATAAGGTAATAACTTAAAACAAAAAATAATAATTCAAAAGGTAAGAGCTTTAAGCAACAAGACGTTACCTTTAAAAGAGTGGAAGATGAGAATCATGTAATGAAAAACCTACAAAAACAAAATAAACCAGTGAAAAATGCATGAGATAAAAATGAGAAATTAATATAAATTTGATGTTTTAAGTTCAAAGAGATTAGAGAGTTTTAGAATAAGAAACATTATATTTTTGTTGCAGCCATTTGAGAGGAAGAAAGGGAATGTGTAAATTTTTCTTTATATAAGAAGACAAAAATTCTAATAAAATTAAATATTTTCGATTCAGAAGACTTTTCAAGTAAGTCTTCTAATAGAAGACCTCCTAGATGATTTATTTGAAAGTATTCTAGACCATAAATTTACTATTCGCTCAGAAGAATTCCGAAGAGGTCTTCTAGTGCATTATTTGTTGGAAGACTTAAAAGTCACCTAAACCCTAAACTCAAAATAACTAACAAATTAAAAACAAACACTTCACAAAACTTTAAATCAGATTTAAAAGTATTTAATATACAAAAAAACTAAAAATTATAAGTAAAAAATTATTTTTTCAAAAACAAATTAAGCTACCAAAATCTAGGGTTTTTTTGCAAAAGTAACTCAAAACTTGGAGTCAAACAGAAAACTAACCTTTTCTGTTTGACTCATTTTTTTTTTTTGAGATTTTCACCCCACACCTGCATTTTATCTACGAAAATGCCATTAACTTTTTTTTTTTGGTTTTTCGAAAATGGCTTCTTTACTGTCTCAACCTCATCATCTTCAAGTATTTACAACACTGCCACTACCATGAATAGTTCAACAACCTTGTACTACCTGTTTGGAGCTTTTAATGCCCTTTAATGAATAGTTCAACAACGTTGTACGACCTGTTATGAACTAAAAACAACATTTCTTTCACTTTCTCTCCATATTCATCCAAAAAACTCAAGCTTTTGATTCAAAATATTTTACGGTTGACAGAGCCATATTTCTTTCGTTTTGCTTTCGTTTGAGGTTCTGGGTGGTTGGAGAAGACCCTGTGTGCAAACGAAGTCATCTCACCTAGTTTAAGGTACGAATTTGAATTTTTTTCAAGATCTGTTCGCGTAGAAGACTTACTCTTAAGTCATCTGTATGTAGAAGACTTACTGATAAGTCTTCTGGTCAAAACGAAAGACTTAATCTAAGTCGTCCGGCTTTGTTTGTTAAAAAAAAAAACTCCAGACGACTTATATGTAAGTTGTCTACGAAAAAGGGCTGGTTTTGCATTTGACCGAATCGTGTCAGATCTTTGACTATTGCTGGACGACTTATAATTCAGTCGTCTCTGAGAAAGTTAAAATTTCAATATTTTATTCAAACTAGACGACTTAAACGTAAGTCGTCCTAGGTTAGTTTTGTAATTGAAAAATAAAACTTAAAATTTAACTTTCTCCAGACGACTTAATTGAAAGTCGTCCAGACAGACGACTTTATTTCAAGTCGTCCAGGAAAGCAAAGTCGTCCAGAAGTTTTCCCAAGTTTTCTGGTCAAACCTTGCTTCACCCGGACGACCTTAAATTAAGTCGTCTGTCTGGACGACTTTCAATTAAGTCGTCTGGAGAAAGTTAAATTTTAAGTTTTATTTTTCAATTACAAAACTAACCTAGGACGACTTACGTTTAAGTCGTCTAGTTTGAATAAAATATTGAAATTTTAACTTTCTCAGAGACGACTGAATTATAAGTCGTCCAGCAATAGTCAAAGATCTGACACGATTCGGTCAAATGCAAAACAAGCCCTTTTTCGTAGACAACTTATATATAAGTCGTCTGGAGTTTTTTTTTAACAAACAAAGCCGGACGACTTAGAATTAAGTCGTCCCATTTAATTTTCAATTGCAAAAGTGACCTCTTTAGACGACTTACCTTTAAGTCTTCTGGACGACTTACTTCTATGTCGTCTGCGGCAATGTTTAGTGAACTTCTTCATTTTCTCTATGTTTACTAATGTGTTTTATTTTGAATATTTGCAGATGATTCATCAGTTACAAGCAGTGTATGGAGAATGGTTGTTGAAAGATTGCCGTTGGGATTTTGTGGTTGATGATCTCAAAGGATCAAGATTGTTTTTATTGAATGAAGATTCAACACATGCTGAACTTGTTGCAATGGCTCAAGAAGATTATAACCTGGACATGAGAACAGTGACTGTGGAGATTAGCTACTCATTACCAGCAGAAATGATGATGGCTCCAGGCAGTCCTCCCATTCATGTTACAAGTGATAGACAAGTTCGAAACTTGCTCGAGATACTCAAAACGCATAGAGTATGTCTTTGTGTATCAAGCCGCAGCAAGGTGGAAACGGTTTCAGAGAAAAGGGAAGAAGCTGGTGAATGGTTTGAAGATGTTGGTGATAATGATGAAGCTGGTGAATGGTTTGAAGATGTTGGTGATAATGATGAAGCTGGTGAATGGTTTGAAGATGTTGGTGATAATGATGAAGCTGATGAATGTTTTGAAGATGTTGGTGATAATGAGTTTGTTGCAGATGAAAATCAAAATGGGGAGGAGGAAAATGGGGAGGAGGATGCTGATAACTCTATTGTTGGTGAAACGGATCAGAATGGTGGGGATTACAGTCTTTATGGAAAGGTTCAAGATGAGGACGAGGAAGATGATGATAATATTTGTTTTGAAGAAATCGAAAAGACATATGGTAAGACAAATGCTATTGAAGGAGGAAAATCGGATGGTACCAGTATCTATGTCAACCAGAGTTTTGTTAGCAAGGATGCACTGCTTTCAGAGCTGCGGTTGGCAGCAGTGAGGGGTAGGTTTTCTTTCAGAATATACAAATCAACGAAAACTCTCCTTGTGGCAACATGTCGGGTTAGCGGTTGTGGATGGAAGATCAGAGCGAGTGTGAAACATGGGACAAACACGTTTTGGGTAACAAAGTATGTGGAAAAACATTTATGCTCAGTGGGAGACCGAATCGCTCAGCGGAGACACTGTACTCCGAAGTATGTTGGTAGTCTTTTCATTGATCGTGTTGGAATCATTGATGGGATAACTCCGCAGCATATCACTGATGCAATGAGGAACATGTTTGGCATGGCGCTTGATTACACCACTTCATACAGAGCACTGTTATATGCACAAACATTGGTGAGAGGATCAGCAGAAGAAGGGTATTCGCGTCTGCCATCATATCTCGAGCAAATCTCCATTGCAAATCCTGATTCTATCACGGCTATAGAACTTGATTCTATGAAAAGATTTAAGTATCTATTTCTCTCTTTTGGAGCTTCTATCAAAGGTTTTAAGTATCAGAGAAGAGTCATTGTGGTGGATGGAACTCACCTAAGTGGAAAGTATGGAGGTGTTATGTTAGTTGCAGCCGCACAAGATGGGAATTTTCAGATATTCCCATTGGCTTTTGGGATCGTGGATGCTGAAGATGATCCTTCTTGGGAATGGTTTTTCACAAAATTGGCTAGTTGTATATCTCATGACAAGCCTCTGGTGATAGTCTCCGACCGGCACGCGGCCATTAAAAGTGCGTGTGATAAGGTGTTTCCTTGGGCAACCCGAGGAATATGTTATTATCACCTTCAAGATAACATTGTCAAAAAGTTTAAAGGGAAACATCTCTTGTACTTGGTGAAAGGGGCTGCTTATGCTCACACGGTTTACGATTATGACCGGTACATGGCTGAGATACGGAGTGCAAACCCGGAACTTGCAACGTATTTGGAGAATGCCGACGCCAGCCTATGGTCAAGGGTTTATTGTAAGGGGAACAGATACAACATAAAAACAAGCAACATCGCTGAATCTATTAATTCCGCACTGAAGCGAGCAAGAGGATTTCCGATTCCGTTCCTGCTGGAGTTCATAAGGGAGAAGTTAGGAAAATGGTATTGGAAAAGGAGACAAGATGCTTTGAGTCTCCCAACTCAACATAGCCGGGGTGTTGAATACTTGCTTGCTGTTCGAACAGAGATAGCAGATACGATGACGGTCCAACCAATTGATGGATGGCGATTCTTTGTGAAAGGTGGCAAAATGGACTGTGTGGTTGATTTGGAACATGCAAAGTGTGATTGTGGTGTCTATGCAGTGGAGAAAATACCTTGCTCTCATGCTATAGCTGCTGGAACACATGTTGGTTTGCATATCTCCACACTTGTATGTCCAGTGTACTCAAAGAATTATTTGTATGCAGGATACTCAGAGAATATATATCCTATCGTGTCACAACATATTGAGGAACGAGAATGCTTTCCTCCATACGTAAAGCGTGGTCCGGGGAGACAGAAGAAATCAAGATGGCAATCTTGGTTGGAGCTATTTAGGATGAGAGGACACAAACCCAGAAAGAAACACAGGGCTTATAGATGCTCAAACTGCAAGGAAACTGGCCATACAAAACAAAAATGTACACAACCGGTTGACTAGTCGTCCAGACGACCTTTTACTAAGTCGTCCAGACGACCTTTAACTAAGTCGTCCAGTGTATTTTATTTTAGACGACCTTCTACTAAGTCGTCCAGTGTATTTATTTTTAGACTACCTTCTACTAAGTCGTCCAGTGTATTTTATAAATTTTAGACGACCTTCTACTGAAAGTCGTCCATCTAAAAGACCTTCCAGACGACTTAACTGTAAGTCGTCTAGCTGGAAAACCTTCCAGACGACTTAATATAAGTCGTCCAGCTGGAAAACCTTCCAGACGACTTAATATAAGTCGTCCAGCTGGAAAACCTTCCAGACGACTTAATATAAGTCGTCCAGCTGGAAAACCTTCCAGACGACTTAATATAAGTCGTCCAGCTGAAAAACTTTGTGATTTTTTGTTTGTCTTTTGTCCAGCTGAAAAACTTATGAAAGTCGTCCAGTTGTATTTCTTTTGTTTCAGCCTAGATACAAAATCAAGTTTAAATACAAAATCAAGTTTTAATACAAAATCAAGTTTAAATACAAAATCAAGTTTAAATACAATTGACTTGATTGTTATTCACAGATAATGAGTTACATGGGATTTACAAAGAGAGATTTACAAAGACAAGTTCTAATGCCCACGAACTTTACAGGGGATTTACAAAGACAACTTCTAATCATACATGCCCACGAACTTATCACCATCCTGGTTTTCTTTCAAAGCAGATCACCAAGCTCGGTAAAATAAATCCACCGCCATCTTATCCCTCATAGACTTCGCGTTGGACCTAGCAAAGTCTCTTTCGTTAAAGGGGACCCCAAGAGCATGACATTCAATGTACTTTAGAGCGTAGACGCCACAATCACCCACTGTTGGCCGTGGGTACATTTCCCTGTCTCTCATAGGTGTATGGCTCCAACCCGCCGTACATGACCCGTAGTTCGTCGGTGGCAGCGCACTCAACAAGCAGATAAGGGACCATCTCGAGAAAAGGCTGCATTATCTCATCCCATGCTTCTGCTGCCGTAGCTGAGGGTATGCTGTCCCAGACGACTATGTGCCTGTTAGGGATCGATATCCAAATAGCAACCCAATGAGTGTTGCCCAAGTTCACTGGCGCATAGATATCATCAATGTCCACCCCCCACACCTTGTTTGATTGGCAAAATGATGGTATTGATCCGTCATAAAAATTCCACGCCCCACCAGGTAGCATTCTTCCCAAACCTCTGCGATCGGGTTCCGATGATTTGAATCTCGGATAGTGGTCTCTCCAAGTTTGGGAAAAGTTGTGATCCAGGAAGCACATTCGCTCGCTCCTGAAACCTTGTGGGTTCTCCTGATACCTTTGCCTCAGCAAATTAATCCAAGCATCTATATGCTGCATATAAAATAATACAAGTTAGAAGATACCAGACGACTTATATATAAGTCGTCTGGAAAGTCGACTTATATATACCAGACGACTTATATATACCAGACGACTTAAATATAAGTCGTCTGGAAAGTCGTCCACGTAGACGACTTATCTTTAAGTCGTCTACTTGGACGACTTTGTAGACGACCTATATTTAAGTCCAGATAAGCAGAAGACTTACGCAGTCTTCCAGCCATGCTCTGGCTGTCCGGAGGGTCTGATACCACCAAGTTGGTGATGTACGCGGTTTGACTTCCTTCTTAGTGAAATAATGACTGCAAACAAAAAAGCAATCAGTTTTGGTAGACTAAATCAAGCTATTATGGGTAAAGCAATCACTTACGGATCAGTTTTCAACCAATCAGCTAGTTCTTTCAACTTAGGTCTGTTTAGTGGGGGGAATGGATTATAGGCTGCCACTTTTGCTTTCTTTTTCTCTGCCGTATAAGGAGATTTCTGCGCGGGAGCAGGTTTCTTCGCTCGTTCACTCCTTGCACGCATAGAAGCATCCAACTTGTCTCTGTATCTATCAGCCGCTACCTTACAGTCCGAAGCAGTGGGAGCTGTTTTGTCCAATACAACCAGGCTCTGTTCTGAAACTTGAGCGCTTGATTGTGGAACTGGAACGATTGGTTGTTGATCGGTGGGAGCTGTTGTGTCTAATACAACCAGGCTCTGTTCTGAAACTGAAGCGCTTGGTTGTTGGTCGGTGGGAGCTGGTTGTTGATCGGTGGGAGCTGGTTGTTGATCGGTGGGAGCTGGTTGTTCGCTCGGTTGGTCTTTGGAGCTGGTTGTTGATCGGTGGGAGCGACGCTCTGCTTGGTCTTTGGAGCTGGTTGTTGATCGGTGGGAGCGACGCTCTGCTTTATCCTCCGGCAAGCTCTTCTTTCCCGAGTTCGCCTCATCGCGAATTTCTCGCCTCATCGCGGATTCTTGGGCTTCAGGGGTAGTCTGTTTGGCTTTGGTGACACCAACCTTCTTCTCCACAGCTTCCACCCTATCGGACAACTTCCTAATCTCCTTGAGGCACTTCGTAAACCCATGTTTCATACATTCAACTACTTCCTTGAACATATTTGCCATCTCCTCTCTGGTTATCCCAGTAGCCTCTTCACTAGGCTCTTTAGGAGCCTCTTTAGGAGCCTCTTTAGGAGCCTCTGTAGGAGCCTCTTTAGGAGCCTCTTCACTAGCCCCTTTACGAGCTTTCTTCAGAGGTCTTGGATTGTCTTCCTCCTCCTCCACCACAACCATCTCTGTGGCTTTCTTCGATGGAGTCACAACCTTAGGTTTGGTATAGACCTTAGTACCAGTGACTTCCCAGCAATCCATGGTCCACTTCCACGGTCTCCGATCATACATGACTTTAATAATGTTCTCCGCGGGCAGGTCCTCAACCTCGGAGTCCCATTTTGGCCACATTTCACTAAGGTCCTTCTCAACAAAGTTGATCACGCGGGTCTGCAGTAAATAGAAGAATCGAGTTAGATATTTGAAAAAAAAGACTAAATAGACGACTTAATTATAAGTCGTCTAGCTGGACGACTTACCGGACGACTTATAATTAAGTCGTCCGGCTGGACGACTTACCGGACGACTTATAATTAAGTCGTCTACTAAGTCGTCCAGCTGGACGACTTAGTAGACGACTTATAAGACTTTCCAGACGACTTTAATATAAGTCTTTTGGATTGAAGTAAATACCTGTTTCAAGATAGCAGCTTTCATTGATCTGCGACCTCTGCTGCCCTCGTAAGCCAGTATCGGTGGTGACGGACTGTTTGCTCTGGGAACACCAATACTAGCACCCAATTCCGGCATAGCTGTGTATACCCAGACCTGAAGAACTTGTATAAACCCATCCACCGTGTAACAGCCAGTGATATCTTTGTTCCACAAAGAGTCCATCAGCACCTTAAACGCGACTCTCCCCCATGGATAATTCTCAAACCGTTCTAAGTCCATCACTAGCCTTGCAAGACTAGATCGTGTAGCGGTTGAAAACTTTCTCCCTTCAATGAATCCAGCGAAGATGGAAAGGTACGCGAGCCGCTTGCGATCTTCCCTAGACCAATCATCGCATCTCTTCAGCGCTGCTATTATCTGATCAGTAGTTGGGCCTGCTTCCAGATGAACTCCTAGCATCCCCCAGAAAGATACCATCTCTTTGGTAACTTCACATTTTGGTCTCTCAAGGTCCTCGATGTATTCGCAGTTTAGACCAGTGAGGTTTTCAAACTCTAACAGTGAAAACCTCAACGGTTCTGGACCAACGAGAGACCACATCTCGTACTTCTTCTTGATGTCCAGCTTGAAACTGAGCATGTAGTGAACCAGCCTTGAAGCCCAACCAAATCCCTGCTCCTTGAATTTGATGAAAACTCCCAAACTCGACTCCTTGAGCTCTTCAAATTCTTCATCAGTAAGGGCTTCCCTAAGAGCAGTGTACAACTTGCTATTATCTGTGTGATACGAAATGCTATTGTGGGCTTCTGGTTCTTCCTCTAATGTGTATAACCTACGGGGGAGTTCTGGAATATCCATCCTTTTTGTCTGCAAAATAATCAAAGACAACAATAGAGATAAGCTAAACAAGCTAAATCTAACAAGACGACTTAGTAGACGACTTGTAATTAAGTCGTCTGGAAAGACTTCCAACTGGACGACTTAGTAGACGACTAATATTACAAGTCGTCTGGAAAGACTTCCAACTGGACGACTTAGTAGACGACTAAATATTAAGTCGTCTACTAAGTCGTCCAGTTGGAAGTCTTTTCAGACGACTTAAATTACAAGTCTTCCAGTAGAAAACTTTAAAGCGGACCTGACTAGTCGCAGAAGGAGTACCTGACTAGTCGCGGAAGGAGTACTCGTCATTGCGGTTATAGATCTGAAAAAATAAACGTGAAACGGTTAGAATGAGTAAATTGATAGAGACAACGTTTTATGTTAAACGGCAATGAGTGTTTAGAGGAAGCGACGGTTTGTTCGGAGGAAGCGGCGGCGCTAGGGTTTAGAGGAACTCGGCGGCGCTAGGGTTTCGAAGAAGCGGCGGCGCTAGTTTTAAGAGGAAGCAGCGGTGAGAACGGTGAGAATGAAGTGAGATAGATAGCCGGAACGATGGTTTGTTCGGAAATAGTGGGAACTCGAAATCGCCTTTGATATCGCCTTTGAGAGAGAACTGTTAGGGTTTTTGCGAAAAATTAACAAAAAAAAAAAAATCACGTTATATATCGGGTAAATAATCCGGTTAGCTTTAAAAGTACAGTGGTAAAATCACGTTATATATCGGGTAAATAATCCGGTTTAGACGACTTACAAATAAGTCGTCTGGCGGATAATGTACATCAGACGACTTAATATTTAGTCGTCCGTTTACAGACGACTAAATGTTAAGTCGTCCTAGACCCTAAAACGAAACCCTGAACTAAAATGACTAAATTAACTAACTAACCATGTTATAAAATCAAATTATACTTCAATAATGTTTACTATACACAGAAATGAACACGCTTAGGTAATTTTTAAATTTGTGTTAGAATTTGTGTTAGAATTTGTGTTTCTTAGACGACTAATAAATTAAGTCGTCTGACAAATCTTCCGGCTGGAAGACTTTCCAGACGACTTAATTATTAGTCGTCTACTAAGACCATCCACAATGGTGTTACCATGGTTTGTACATAGAGGAAAAAGGAGTTGTTGTAGTTATAAAAGTTGATCATCCATTACTCATAAGTTATAAAAGGAGTTGTTGTAGTTATAAAAGTTGAAACAAGGGGACAACAACATAGAAGTCATCCATTACAATAAGAAAATAGCAAGACAAACATCCATCATTTAGGAAGAGGCGAGGAAGTTGAGGCACAATCCTCAGCATCATCCACTTGAGGAGATGTATACTGAATCTCAGTACCACTACGACCGAAAGGAGTCACATGAAATACCATGTCTCCTTCCTTTTTGAACACGAGAATGTCACCGATGCAAAGGGAGTGTGTTTGGACGAAGTCTTCCCAACCATCGGTGAGTCTTCCTCCTTCTTGTATAACTTCCCAAGTTTGGTGTGAAGCGTCCGATCGTAGTGTCCATTTTCCTTCGTTCGGCTTGCCTTGTACGTGTTGTGAGTAGAAGGCAAGTGGTATTGGCTACAAGTCAACAAAGGAGAAGATAAGCAAAGGAAATAAACAGAGGAGAAATAGAGAGCGTGTGTATACCACGCCACACTCGAAACAAGGAAGCAGAGGCTTCAAGAAGTGAGGTCCATGCTGATACGCCATCTGCAAACAAGAAACGAATTGGAAACATTTTAATTCTAAGTCGTCTGGGTCGTCCACCTGAAAGACTTAGATTAAGTCGTCTGGGTCGTCCACCTGGAAGACTTTCCAGACGACTTAATTATAAGTCTACCAAGACTTCCAGTAGAACATTTGAAAGCTGACCAGACGAATGAGAGGAGAACAACATCCAACCAAACTAGACCACAAATCGATTGAAATCCCAAATCTTTGAAACCCTAATTTGAAATGAAAATATCCACAAATTGCTTGAAATCACAAATCGTAACCGTAAAATGAGAGGAAAACAACATCCAACCTAACTAAACAACAAGTCGATTGAAATACCCAATTTTTGAAACCCTAATTTGAAACCAAAATTTCCCGAAAGCGTTGAAAACACAAAACCAAACGGTAAAAGTAAAGGAAAACAACATCCATCCTAATAAAAACCCATAAATCTGCAAGAGAAGCCTTCGATTTACCTTGGTTTTGTATTGTATCAAAATCGCCTCGAAATCACCTTTGAGAGAAACGGCGTTAGGGTTTTCTGAATTTCGCTAAAAAGTGAGTAAAAAAAAATCACCTTATATATTGGGTAAATAATCCGGTTAGCTTTAAAAGTACAGTCGTCCGGTTCAAATAAGTCGTCTGGCGGATAATGTACATCAGACGACTTAATATTTAGTCGTCCGTTTATAGACGACTAAATATTAAGTCGTCCCAGACCCTAAACTGAACCCCTAAACTTAAATGACTAAATTAACTAGCTAACCACGTTATAAAAT
Source organism: Moricandia moricandioides (assembly GCA_905132885.1). Lineage (NCBI taxonomy): Eukaryota > Viridiplantae > Streptophyta > Magnoliopsida > Brassicales > Brassicaceae > Moricandia > Moricandia moricandioides. The sequence goes on from CAJHQQ010000348.1 coordinate 50,797, forward strand.
CAAATTATACTTCAATGCTGTTTACTATACACAGAAATGAACAAGCTTAGGTAATTTTAAAATTTTTCAAAAACGGTTTTAATGCTTTCCAAAATCTAACCCTAAGAACACATACAATACTACAACATATGTTGATGAAACATAAGCTAAAGAATATCATGACACACTACTTTCACTCATCTATGCTGAAAACAATTGAAATTTGTTATATCTTAATTTATATCTCTTAAGACATATGTTAATTACATAATTCCCATTTTTCACTTATCAAAATATTTTTTACAAATTTTTTAAATTATGTTTAAGAATAACTGTCCAGACGACTTTAAGTTAAGTCGTCTGGACGACTTATTTTCAAGTCGTCTGAACAGACGACTTGCGAGGGTTAGAAACGTAAAAAAGTTTCCGTTTTTTTGTTTGTTCACAAGGGGGGTAGTTGTAATTTCAATAGCCTTTTAAGTTACTTTTGCCTTTGACCCAAGTTTGGGTATTCTTTTGGGTTTGACTCCAAGTTTTGAGTCACATTTGGCAATTCTCCCTTGAATCATTTGGTATTATGGTTTATACTCAAAACGAATCGGGTTATTTCGGTCGGTTTCAATTCGGTTTTCGGTTCAATTTTTAACTCAGCCTTGTGAAATCTGTCAATTTTTGGTGGTTTACAATCAAACCGATAAATAAATTAGAAAAAAACGCAATGGGAAGAATCACAAAACCAAACCAATAAATGTTAGTCAGATGAGCGAGGGGGGTAATATTGTAAAATTACTCTCTTAATATCCATCCGTACTCTTCTTCTCTCTTCACCATCTCTCGACGACGGTTTGCGCTTAACATTATCCGTTAAACCTCTCTCTCTGCTTCACATTTACACGAGAAGAAGACAGAACTTGCACCTTTCACCTACGCGTTAAACGATTTCATTGAAAGATCTCGAACATTCTCTTCCCGATAACCCTAGGGGAAGACAAGGATGCGATCATGAAGTTTGATTTCACTCTCCAATCTTGATCTGTAAGTTCTCAGACAAATTGTAATCTTTCTAGTTTTGGTTTTGTTTTTAGGAAAAATTAGGAAGTGGGTAGGTGAATTAAAGTCATGTTACATCTTAAAGTTTTGACCTTTCAATCTCATCCTCCGATATGTGTGTTTCACAATTCGATAAAGGCGTGGTCTTGGATGTGTTGTGTTTTAGGATGTGGGAAAGTAAGTGATTTTGTTTATTGTGACTTGTGAGTTTGGAACAGGTTTTGTAAGAGAAGAAGAAAAAAATGTCGAGGCCGATCATGCTTGTGTTCCTTCTGGTTATACTTATAGTCACTTCTCAGTTTGAATGGAGGCAACCTCTTGTTGAGCTTGATGCTGCTCCTAGCTTGTCTCAGAAACATCAGCAGATTGCAAACAGGGAAGAAGCTATCAAAGAGAAGGTAACTCATTCATTCTCATTGTGGTGTTTTGTGCTATACCAAAGACCTGATTGGTTTTGTGATTGTGATTTATGAACTAGTTTAGCATTAGCAGATATGCACTACTTGCATAGAGAGTTAGATACCTTATAATGTTATGGTGCTAGAGATTCATTCACCATATGTCTGTATTTATCACTCTCTGGACTTTCTTTCTGTCTTTATTTTGGCATAGACCTGGACTGAGCACAATCTGATCTTTTCAGATCGAAATCTTTCCTTTTTTAGAATGTCTATGGAATCCATCAGTGATTGATTAGAATTTCTCAGCATTTCATAGAACTATTGGTTTGAGCCCTCTATTGAGTTTTTTTTTTCCAGACCAGCATCAAGTAGTTAAGGTTAGTGTGGAGTAAAATAGTATAAAACATCTTTGTCTTGCAACCTTGAAGTTTTGTTTGGATGTATGAACAACCTAGTGTTTCAAGATAACTTTGAACCTTAATATTCAGGCATATTATCCTGTTTAAAAAACCTTCATCTTGTTTTTTTGTTGATCGTTACAGATCATCTTGTCGCAAGAGAGGCATATCCAGAGGCTAAATGAGCTTGTACGAAGTCTTCAAATGCAGTTGCTGCGTTGCAAAGGACAAGAGAACGAGACACGAAACGCCACTGAAACCTCCCGTCTCAGCAAACAGTTTATTGAGCTCGAGAGGAAACACATTGTGGAAGACTAGTTTCATCCATTACAACAACTCTAATAAATAACATGAATGGTACACGTAACTGAAAGTTCCTCTTTTTAAAAATTCCAAACTCCAAACTGTTGTATTTTATTTATGTTGTTTGTTAAAATCTTGCTGATGCTTTAACTAGGTGTTTTCACACACGGACATAATCATCTTACCAAAAAAAATCGAACATCAAAGACAGTTTTTTACTAAAATACATAATTATTAGTATAAATGTATATATAATAAACAGTATACTAGTAATTAACGGAAGGAGCAGATGATCATAGCTAACCAAAAGATGATGATGATGATGATTCGGTCAGGATCATCTAGAGGATTGATTAAACGATCCAGAAGCTGGACCAAACGTTACCTTTTCAAACAATCAATCTTTAATTGCGTTAGATATTCAGTGTTTGTATCCTTAACTTCACTTACGTATCCATCGTATGTTCACCGGAAAAATGGCCTATTTCAACATGAACTTTTCGCGTCGTGCCTATTCTTTCACGAACTTTGTATTAGTGCGTATTCCACACTGAACTAAACAAAAATTTAAAATACTATATGAACTTTATGCGTCGTGTCTATTCCTTCACGAACTTTATAGTAGTGCGTATTTCACATTGAACTAAACAAAAATTCAAAAAATACTATATAGACTCTCAAAATCGTGCTTATTTATTTATAGATCGTTAAAAGTGTTAATCATCCGGTAATTTACCAAAAAACATCATTTTGAATAAATTTTGTGAAATTAAAAATTCAAAAATAAAATATAAACTCTCAAAATCGTGCTTATATATATTGACTGTCAAAAGTAATAATCATCTTTTAATTTATCAGAAAAATTTATTTTGGATAAATTTTATGAAATTGTTCGTCATTTTTTAATTTTTTAATTTTACAAAATCTATCCAAAATGACATTGTTTTGATAAATTAATGTATGACTAACACTTTCAAAAAATACTACATAGTCTCTCAAAATCGTGCTTATTTATATATTGACCGTTAAAGGTGTTAGTCATCCGTTAATTTATCAAAACGTCAGTTTGAATAAATCTGTAAAATTTAAAATTTTAAAATAAATTATAGACTCTCAAAATTGTATTTATATATATTGACTGTCAAAGCATGACTAACACCTTTGACAGTCAATATAATATAAATACAATTTTGAGAGTCCATATTTTATTTTTAAATTTTAAATTTTACAGATTTATTTAAACTTACGCTTTGATAAATTAACGGATGACTAACACTTTTAATGGTCGAGAGACTATGTAGTATTTTTTGAAAGTGTTAGTCATACATTAATTTATCAAAACAATGTCATTTTGGATAGATTTTGTAAAATTAAAAAAGTAAAAAACGATGAATAATTTCATAAAATTTATCCAAAATAAAATCTTCTGATAAATTAAAAGATGACTATTACTTTTGGCAGTCAATATATATATAAGCATGATTTTGAGAGTTTATATTTTATTTTTGAATTTTTAATTTCACAAAATTTATTTAAAATGATATTTTTTTGGTAAATTAACGGATGACTAACACTTTTAACGATCTATAAATAAATAAACACGATTTTGAGAGTCTATGTAGTATTTTTTTGAATTTTTGTTTAGTTAAATGTGAAATACGCACTACTATAAAGTTCGTGAAGAACTAGACACGACGCATAAAGTTCATATAGTATTTTAAATTTTTTGTTTAGTTCAGTGTGGAATACACACTACTACAAAGTTCGTGAAAGAATAGGCACGACGCGAAAAGTTCATGTTGAAATAGGTCATTTTTCCTATGTTCACCGGTGGTAAGTTGTAACGATGGTTTGAAATAAATAAAAATGATTTACTAATAAATATAATCGACTTGGCTGTACAAATGCAATGATTGGGTGTATACAAGGGAAGACTGAGTCTAACGACACACAAGTTGCGTTCATAACAACCCGAGAGTCAAAGCGACTCCACGACGCGTTTCACACACTCTACAACACTTTTCCACGTGAGTCGCAACTATGCTACGGTTTTGGTTTTGACTCGAACCGAACATGTTAAACCGAACCGAACCATTTTTTAATTTTGGTCGGTTATGAGCTTATGGGATCTATACCGATCGGGACTTTTCTAAAATTATTTCGGCTTTAGATATAAACCAATTTATATTAACATTTTGAACCGGAATAATTGAGCTGAGCATAATTAGAAAATTTTATAAGTTAACCGAAATTTAACCAAAACTCCAAAATTCGGGTTTAGTTCGTTAACAAACTGAATTAATCAAGTACCGACTGTAGTTTCTTTCTGTTCAGTTCACCATACTTTTCAGTTTTTGAATTAACCGAAAAATTGAACTAGCGACTCGAATAAACCAGCCTAACCGGACCTGCATGCCTACTCGTCACCCTTCACTTCACTTTTCATTTCTGCAATAACACCTATATATACCTAATACATCTACAGATACCTAAATAAGAAAAAAAGGAATCGATGACGATGATGATCAATCCAGATGCAGATCTCTTCGATCGTGGCGGATCAGTCGTCGTTCGTGAGGTTTGGGCTTATAATCTCGTCTCTGAGTTTCACCTCATCAGCGCGATCGTCGAAGATTTCCCATTCGTCTCCATGGACACGGAGTTTCCCGGCGTCATTTTCAAGGCGGACCCAGCTTTTCTCCGCCGTGGAAACCCCGGTTACCTCTACAAGCTTCTCAAATCCAACGTCGACGTTCTCAGCCTCATCCAGGTCGGTCTCACTCTCTCCGACGCCGACGGAAACCTCCCGGATCTCGGTGGAGGAGTCGACGGGAGCCGCTTCATCTGGGAGTTTAATTTCCGCGACTTCGACGTGGATCGCGACGCCCACGCCGAGGACTCGATCGAGCTCCTCCGTCGTCACGGGATCGATTTCGAGCGTAACCGCAGCGAAGGCGTGGAATCGGAGAGGTTCGCGGAGCTGATGATGTCGTCGGGTTTGATCTGCAACGAGTCGGTGAGCTGGGTGACGTTCCACAGCGCGTACGATTTTGGTTACCTCGTGAAGATCCTCACGCGCCGGGAGCTTCCGAGTTCGTTGCGAGAGTTTCTCCGGTTGCTCAGAGCGTTTTTCGGCGAGCGAGTGTACGACGTGAAGCACATGATGAAGTTCTGCGAGCGGAGATTGTACGGCGGTTTGGACCGGTTGGCTCGGTCGCTTGAGGTTAACCGGAAGGTTGGTAAATGTCACCAGGCCGGTTCGGATAGTTTGCTGACGTGGCATGCGTTCCAGAGGATGAGGGACTTGTACTTCGTTAAGGATGGGCCGGAGAAACTTGCTGGAGTTTTGTACGGTTTAGAGGTCTTTTGAAGACGAAGCTATTGGAATTAAATTAAATAACTTCAATTTAATCATTGTAGTTAATGTTAAACCGTTTATAAACTAGTTGGGTTACTTGGTCTTCTATTTTATTTTTCAATTAACTGAAATCTAACCGAACCAAATGAGACTTTTAAGGTAGGTTATCTAAGTTGCATCTACTATACTAGTACAGCGTAACTCTGGATTCGCTGAGATCAGATTCTATGTACAGATTATATGGTGGTGCTTTCAATGTGGTATGGTAACATCAGCTACCTGTAGATCTCGTAGCAGTTGATTGTTCTGGTTTTGGGCTCGATGGAGTCTGTGACTGTTCCTGGGTTGTGTTGCTTGGTCCAGCGCCTTGATCATATGAAACCATCTGGTGGTTCCAGTTCAGTCCAGCGCCTTGATGAAATGAAAGCATCTGGTTGTTCCAGTTCGGTCCAGCTAATGATTATAAGTTAAGGAGGTCTAAACATAATTAATATTTGGAGACGAAGAATCTCAAAAGGTCAAGAGAGATTTAGATCAAAGCAGAAAGAGTAACGTAATCAAGGATACATTCGTTTGGCCACATGTCTGTGATGCTGACTTCTCCTACCTCTGAACGTAGCCAGTAATCTACATCCATCTGTGCATAATGCAACATTCAGATCATTAGTTAGTTAAGCTTTGAAAATCTGACTTGCACATTTATATATTAGAGGTTTTTTTCCCATCACAAGGACCTGGCTATATGTTCTGAAGTTTGCAAACTGATTATGCATGAGGTGAAAAAATTTATGACTGAAGAAGAAGTTGGGACTTACGTCCAAATCTGGTGGAACAATCTTCATGATACCATCAACAAAGTCATGAGATTCAATGTCGGAGTAAACTCTTTGTGTATCATCCACTTCCTGTGTTTTAATGTTTTTTCCGGTGCTGTCCTCCTCCACCGGCACGGCTACATCTTGGTTCTCAGGGACACCAGAAGTTGATAGAACGTTTGAAGGGTCATCAACATTAGGAATGTCCTCAAATCTCTCTTCGAATTGACTTAAAAACAATCACAAATGTCAGACCCACTTCAATTTCCTAAATCTATCGTTGGCAAAGCATAACACTTGAGGACAGGATTTACCTGACTAGATACACGTCTATTGGTCCCATTGTGCTTCTCAGAATTATTCTATATCTCCTCTGAGGGTAACCGCCAGCCTGAATAATGGACGGACAAGTTATGAAAATAGTTACAAACACTGTTATCGCTCATTAGTATATGTGCTCTTAAGCATACCTCATCAGGATCTGGCACCTCAAGAGTTGTTCCATGCGGTGCCTTAACAGCGATCAGCGTCTTATTCTAAAATAGGGCATGAGAGACACCACAAAATCAGTATTCCCAGTTAGCAGAATGTAGGTGAAAGAGAAATAGGTAGTTATTAGAAGGAGACCAAACCTGGAAGCATGGTAGGTTCTTAATGTCGTCTTCAGTAACAAACAGAAGCCTAAAAGTTGGAGAGTCAGAGCAAGTAGATATGTTGTTGTGTACCTTCCGCTAGAGAATAGCAGCAGAAGCTTACCTTTTATTTTGTTCATCCTCGCTCAAGCTTGTTAATCTTTCTTGTGATTCTCTGCAACCAGGTCGATGCTCAATAAGTTACAAGAACAGCAGTAAACAAAAAGAAAATAATCTACGAGAGAATACCTGATTTGGTCATCTAATTTTGCCTCCTCAGCTGTGAGGTTTTGTATTTCGTCCTATACGAGGATCAAATGATAACTAAATGTCAAACTAAGTCTGGTAATGGTAATATGAATAATCTGAATAGTTTTGCATACAGAAGACTGAAACAAGAAATAAATGAATGATATAACAAGAACTAAACTCATGCGAACTCATACGATGTTCAAGAGAGAATACAATGTGGATTAACATATACCCACGTAAAAACTACTATAAAACTGGTGATTAACTGAGCATTGCACAACATAGTTTGCAGTGAAATAGCAGAACATGTGACAGGTAAATGAATACATAAGCATGTTCTATACCTGTAGGTTAGCTATGGTTTCCATTGTTTCTCCTGGTTTTGAGACATCGAGACCCCTAAAACAGACAAAAGAAAAATCAGAAAACCGTGACTCAGATTTGATGACATGCTTACTTCCACTGAATCCTATTCTTGAGCGTCTTCTCTATCAAACCTATCCCTTCTAACACATTAGTTATGTCGTATATCCTTCTCTTTTGTACCTGCATCAACAGTCAGGAACATGCAGTTAAGATTTCACATAAAGTGATACATTAAGAGTGCAGTTAAGAGGTTAAGAGTTTGATTATGTCACCTCTAAAGTATCAGCTGCTTTATTCAGATCAAGAATACCATCTTCTGCTTGTTTTATCAAATTGATAAATTTCTTTGTCAAAAGACCTGAAGTAGATTAGATAATCAAAGAAACGTTTCTTAATTTAAAAAAAAATACTTTCCGTCAAACAGTAGTTTGTGCAATAAGTTATTACCTAAAGAACTATCATACCGACAAGTACCGGTCTGAGCAAAGTTATTTCCAGGAGAACCTGCCAACACAAAAAAAAAGATCCTTCTCACTACATTGCAACTATCCCATCTTTCATTCATTCATGTAATGTTAGATAATAATCTCAGAGCACATAAGTAAATATTTATCATTGGCTTACTAACAATCGCCTGCGTGGATAGAAAGAATATACAGAGCGTTTCAGGCCAAAACTCACCTGCATTAGAAGCAGAAGCTTGCGTCCCAGTTTTATTAAACTTGACTGACCTAGACGATTTCTTGGCCTTCCCTCCTTTCCCTGATACGGGTGTCTGGAGAACACCGGGATTCAATTCTCCAGGCTCATCTAACTGGTTTACCATATCTGTCAGCTGTCAATAAATAAAGACAAGAATTACACAGTTAAAAAATATCAAACTTGAAAACAGATGAATACAGAAGCTGAGACAATAATGAATCAGTAGAGAATTTCCACGCTTGATTCATATAACCTTATCATACTGTCACTCAGCTGAGTCTAAAAGGCATAGGCAAACACCATAGATTCCAAGGCCAACATAGCACAAAATGTACTCTAAATAGCAAGTACAGGAGCACTTATAAACCCTAGACCACCAGCAACTAAAGTAGTCATAGACAATAATCACTTGCAATGCTAAATCAAGGAGGCGCGATTACACCGCTTGAATCAGAATTTCACGCTATCATCGTTTTACATAATCAAACCTCAAAATCGGAACGCGAGAAACGTCACGAACAACTCAAAATCCACAGACTTACGGAAGATTTGATGAGAATTGCCTCAGAAACCTGATCAGGACCGCCGCGAGTCTCCGCCGATTCAAATCGGTGATACTCTCCCGGAGCAACTAGCGGAGGCTTCATAGAAGAGACAGAAGGATGGTGGTGCCGTTTAGGAGGTGGATGTTGCTGAGAGTCCGACATGGGAGCGAATCTCGATAATCTCCACGGCGAAGAAAGCAATCTCTAGAAATTAGGATCTCCGAGGAGTAGAGATCCCGAGAGGTTTGCGGAGGCAGATCTGGGGATGCGATTGTGGAGATTCTGAGCAGATCGGGGAAACGAAAAAAAAAAGCGGGAGAGGAGAGAAGAAAAAAAAAAAGAGACGGTGGAAGAAAAACGAGGGAATGAGTTGCGTTTGGTTCAGATATTGATGTGGAGGGAAGCGCATCAGAGTACACACTCTTTCTCTTCTACTCCCTAAATAATCCCCTCCTTTTTCTATATTTATTATATATATTAATTATATTTCCGTTTTGCAAATTATTAAAGCTTCTTTTGTTTAGTAAATTAACAAAACATGTTTATTAATGAAATATTATATTAGATGATTTTATAATCAACAATTTTACATATATGTTTTTGACCAAAATCTTTGATCTACATATTTAAAAAAAAACAAATATCTACATAACTATCAATTAATTATTTTTTTGCGTTCAAAATTCAATCTCTTTTTTTTTTGGGTGTAAAATCATCAAAAAACATTACAACTGAAATTAGAGAACTTCCATGACAAGTTAAAGTTATGCGATCTAATTTTTGGAAACAGTTTTATTGTGTTCAGTGCAGTACGAATCTAATTTGCATGTCAGTAAAAAATGATGTTGGATAATTGGATTTATTCAAGAGTTTATCAATCTGTCGCATCCGTTACACGCGTTAAGCGTGACCAAATTATCTGTCAAGCATATACATTTTTCTGAATAATATACAGGATAATACACACAGTTACATATTGTTTTCTTACTAAAGGGAGTATTTATATATTACTGGTTTCTTTGATTAATGTACTAAGTTTTGTTTTGGTTCATGAATAATCTTTTATTGGTTATAAAGAAATATCCAACCACTGATTACACAATCAAACCGGTAAGCCCTTAGAACTGGCTAAACCATAAAAGCCTCTACCCTCCTTAGAATCCAAGTACATCCAACTCATGTAATTTTTCGCATTGATAGCGATGAACATGGTACTACTTATGTGGATTTGAACCACCAAGACAACCAACTTAGTCTATGTCTATGGAACAGTTGTTATATCAATTCAGACACTCAAATCTCATTTGGCTGTACGAATTTTCAAACACACAAGCTCACGTATGAGCTAGTAAGCAAAAGAGACACTAAAACTTTGAAAGCTTGACATAATTTCAGGTATATTAGGAAACTAGAAGCTTATTTTAATTTATCAATGAAAGAAGAAATAGACAAATTGGAAAAAATATAACATGAAGATTAGGAAACTAGAAGCTTATTTTAGTTTTTTAAAATATATTTAAATATGTAATGCAAGAATACCATTTAATCTTCTCATTGCTCTCATGGCTCTGGAGTCACAATTTGGCATCTTATATCAATATCTCCATTTGGATTCACATCTTCAGTGTCGAAGGCCACAGGAAAAGGGGTATTTTAGTGTTGATGGACTGATGAACACACCAAACTCATCTCTACCATTGGTATTATGGTTGATCGGTCAATATTTCACTTGGTTATGTAGAACTGATCATAAATATTGTTCAGACAAACTGATTTGGTTCCAAATTTTTTGCATGAAGAAACTACATCAAAATCTGACTATTTAATTAGCTACATGTTTAATCCCATATTATTTAATTAACTATGACTAAAAACGTTTTATATCAGAAACTAAAAATACAAAATAAAGAAAATAAGTTAACCTAAAGCCATGAACTAGTAAATAGATATCAAAGATGGGAGAGATGTCACCATCTAAACAAGATTCAAGTTATCCCGGAATGAATATTCACATCGTCGCATACTTCCAAGCAACGAACCAATCACACTCCCCGCCGCGTCCGTCGTAAACTTCACCGGAATATCAGTGCAAACAACCGTCAAGTACCCATGTGCAGATTCTGCCTTCAATCCAACGACACTCTCCACACGATAATCCCAAACCACGCTGCCGTTAACAACCGGTTGCGTCACCACATTTTTGAAGTCGACAGCTGAAACCGTCTCATCAGAGTTCTGGAACGTAACAAGTCGCCCTAAGTCATCAAGCGACGGAGATACCTGGGAGATAACCTCGTCGCCGCGAAGGAGACGCGACGTGACTGTATGTAGAGAGAGTTTACACCTGGTGACTGGACTCTTGGCAATAAAAACGGTTCTCCAATTTGTGGCGTTTGAGATAGAGACAGAGTGAACAAAGAGGTCTACGTAACAAGTGGTTTTGCCGCGGACAAGATTACTCAAACCTGTAAAGGCGATGGAGACGAGGAAGAAGAAAATAATGGTAAAGATGTAGAAAGAGCAGCAACCTGCTGGAGTAACCTCGAAGGTACCATCGTCTGGGCCGCCGGAAACTGTGGTTGAAGCTCGCTCTCTATAAGTTGACATGTTAATATATTCTAACACTTTGTTGAAAATATAGACTTAGTTAAAGAATTAATATGTTTATATATTAAGTTCGCTTTTTATTTATTTAAGGTTTTTTCGTAGTAGGATAAATCTCCTATTGTTGATAAATGTCAATGAATTAAAGAGCATTGATCGTTAGCATATTTTGATTTTATAATTAGATTTAAAAGTAAACCAATAGGACGAAGACAATTTGTTCTTGAATCTCTTAACAATAAAAGAAAATTTCAACCATAAAAAATCGTATTCCGTTAATTCTTTCTCTCTTCTTCTTTTTTTAATTTAATTTTATATTATAGTTAGAGATATTAGTTAGAACTTGTTGATAAAGGTGACTTAATATCGTCTCTATCACTTTAGTATAAAAAATATACATAGTGATTTATAAAATCTTTTGAAATGAATTTACGATACTTTGTGAATAGGTAAAAAATTGAGGCTTCAATGAATGCAATATCAATATATATATATAAATATATTGATATTTATCTATTATTTCCATTTCTATATTAGAATAGGAGGGTACGAAATTCTCTTTTTTTTTATATAAAGATCTGCAAGCAAATTTAATAGCATTCTCACAGAGAATATCTCAATGAGTCTTCTATTCTTACAAAAATTGAAAAACAAATAGATGAAAGAGAAAAAATGAGATGAATCTCTAATATGAGAAATTTTCAGCAAAGACTTGTATACATTTGGCTTTATATTTTTGTTTTATATATTTTATAATTTAAAATTTAATTAAATAATTAAACTCGATTAAATGTTTTAGTATTATATCAAAGAAACTAATAATGACGTTCTAAAGAAAATGCTTCATGTTTATCTACTTTAATCATTTATATAAGTAAATATATCTATATACAATTAGGGAATATATAAAAACAATTCTTTATATCAATAGTTATCTGGTTAAAAGAGAAATTTAAATTCTCACAAATTATAAACATAAGACTTTGAAAGTAGAGTGTTATGTAAACAATTCAAATAGGAAGATCTCCAAAACTAATTAAGAACAAAAATTGTTAAAAATAAATCAAAAGTAAAAGAAAAATTGGTAAATCTCTTAAATAGTTTAAAAATAAATTGTTTTCAAAATAAGATTCAAAAATCTAAGCCATCATAAATGACAATTCTATCATCACTTATAATATACTCCCTCTGTTTCATAAAAATAGATTTTTTGGAGTTTTCACACATATTAAGAAAACGCATTAAATCACTATATTAAATGTATCGATTTCTGTAATTTTCAGTTTTCAATGATTTTTGACCAATAGTAACTTAATAAAATCAATTAATTTTCTTGAAATTTGCAATATTCTTATAGAAAACATAAAAAAAAATATCTTTATGAAACAAAATTTTTTTCTAAAACATGTATCATAGTGAAACGGATGGAGTAATTAATATTTATTAGGGCCTCAGCTCTCTCTCTGCGTTATGCCGTGGGAGATTGATAGTTAAAAGGTGTATGTATCCTCTTGTTTAGGTAATTTATTTGTTTGATATAAAACTAGTTTTCTCTGGAAAATCCCCTTAATTCTACTGGCTAATGACCCCAGAGAAAGGTTGTTTCCTGCATGCTTAGTTTTTAGGAGTTATCTTCACTCTTTAGCTACGTATCCATCCATGTTTTTTCCTTGATTTGGAATCAATGAATCTTTTAGTGAAAAGAAAAACTTTAAATATAAGTTTTGATTTGGCTAAGTCTCACGTCACTTGTTCTCTTTGTTCCTTTCACTAGGGCTATGCATTCCTTTTTCGGCGTTTGTTTATGGTATTTAACAACTTAAGTAGCCACCTTTGTGTTTTCTTAATGATGTAATCTTTTTCTAGTAATAATAATAACACCACCAATAGGAGTTTTAGTTAGATAAAAATTGATATATTGATATGTGGGAAAGAAAAGAAATAAAACAAAACCAATGGACTATAGTTCATAACAAGAAGAGATGGAACAAAAGTAGAAGCCTAGTCGATATATCCAATTGTCCCTCCGGACAATTCCCTTTGTGGTCTCCTTAAAATCAACAACTTAAAATGTGTAAAAGAGGATTCGCATGTAATCTTCTCACGGCCTCGAGTCACATTTTGGCACCGTATATTAAAGTGTCCAGCTTCATCATCATCCATGTAAAGCTTATGCTTCGCCATGAGTTTGATCTCAAGATCTTCTGAAACGACGTCGCTTCGATTTCCCTCCTCAGCAACGAAAGACAGCGAGAGAGCCGTGTGATATCTAGAAACACGTTGGCTAGTGATGTTTAAAACGGCCACGTTCTGCGAACCTAGCCTCACGGCAGCGTCATCGCCGTTGTAGTAGATAGAATACCTCGAGCTCGGATTTTTCACGAGAAAATCGCCTTGCCACGTGGCGGAGGAGACGGCTAGGGACTGGAGGGAGATTTTGGCGTGGATGTGAGCTTTGTCGATGAACAAAAAGATTAACATCGCGACGAAAAAGGTGAATAAGCCGCCGCAGAAGGGTGCACATATAGCCGCCACTTCTTTGCCAGTGGCTTTACGTTGACTAGATGGCGGGATAGTCATCATTGGACGTGACCACCACCGACGAGGAGCGACGGAGAACGTTGGCGTTTGATCAAAGTTGGTTCGGTAAGCCATATTTCTTTTTGTTGGTTTTGACTTTGGAGATAAAAGAAAGAATGAGATTTATGTTACGTTGTCTTTAGATATATAGAGATTATTGGAATATCGATCTCCCACTTTTTATTTATTTTATTTTAAGGTGGATAAAGAAAGTTTGTTATTAGAAAAAAAGAGGAAGATGCCAGAAAGAGGAAGATAATTACTCTAATTAATTATTAATATAAATATGTATATAGTTTTTATTAGATTTCATGAGAAGATTAACTTCTAAGGTTGTAGAATGTGATTTACAGTAAATTTTGTTGAGCAAATTTTTTTTTGTTAAACAGATAAAAAATTCAAATCTGAATATCTTGATATTTATAAACAAATTAGGTGTTTTGTCAGCGCATGCGGACATAATCATTATTTATGTTTTCATTTGAAAATTATCACTTATTCTAATTTTTTGAAAAGTAATTTGCACACTATATTCATTATTAATAAATAAATTTTAAAACTACCTAATATTCTTTTTAATTATATAAAATCAGGAATTTTACTTGACGAATCTCGGATCCACTCAGAAGGGTTTAGGGTTTTGTTGTTACCTGACCAACAAAAACGCTCAAATCAATTATTTTTCTATAATTGAAAGGATTGTAAAAGTTTTATTGAATGTATTTGATAATACAATATAGAGGTAAAGAGAAGAATGTATTTGTATACAAGAGAATATCAATTCAGAGACTAAGACCAACATTATCAGTGTCCTTAACCTAGGTTCTAAAGAATATTGGATAGAAAAATAAATAAAAAATGCTTAAATTACTAAGAACCAAAGTGGATTGTCCTTAATTAAGAACTTTTTGTTGATGGTCCTTAGTGCTAGGTGGTTAAATGTGATTGGGTGAGGAAGTGGTGTAGGGTAATGTCATGTAATTTTTTTGGCAACTTTGTAATTTTTTAATGTTTTCAATTTTAATGTTATATGTTTTATTTTAAACTTATTTTTTATATATCATCTAATCTATTAAATTAAGGTTTTATTTTTATTTATTACTAACAAGTCATACTAAAACCACTTAAAAATAATTAATATGACATATTTGATTATTTACATTAATAATAACTAACTTTAAATTTAAATTTACTTTTTAATTATCACAAAATCTGTTGAGAAACAATCTAACAAAATCTTACTTAAAATTTAATTTTTTTTAGAAAATAACACATTAATAAATTTTATATGTAATTAATTATTTAAATAAAAAATTAATTTACTAAGAGACAACAAAAAGTCCTACCAATAATCTATACTTTTGGATTGTTTCTTACTTTTGTCTCTTAACATAAAAATAATAATAAAATAAGCTAAGGACTCAAAAATTAGTCCTACCAATAATGTTGCTCTAAGACCATCACTATCCCAAGGTCCTTAGTATGGGATTCTTAACAAAAAATAATTAAATATTTGAGTGGACCCCACAAAAAGTTAAGGATCAGTTGTAGAAATTCTAAAATAAGAATCGATTTTAACGGATTTCTTGTACTGTTCATGGATTCCACTGCCACGTGGCGACCCACAATTGGTTTATTTTTTATTTTTATTTTTAGTTTTTTTTAAATCAGAGAAAAAAAGAAAAAAAAATTCCTAAGAAACCCAAATGGGTTTCTTGGGATAATCATGCCCTAAGGACATGATAAAAGGGAATCTTTAGGGGTTTTTTAAGGGGGAGAAACCCACTAAAACACTAAGAACCACTTCTCAAACTCTTTAATTAAGAACCTCTTTTAAATGTTTTTTCTTGCATTGTTCGCAGACCGCACTGACACGTGGCAACCCACGGTTGTTTAGTTTTTAATTTTTTTTAAAAAAAGTTAGAAAAAAATAATAACCCAAAAAAAAGTTAGATAAAAAATAATAATAACCCCAAATGGGGTTCTTGGCTTATGCTCTAATGAGAAAGAGCTGAAGATCCTCCTAGGTTTCAATTGTCCCTCGTATTCTCCTTAAATAAAACAACTTAAAATGTGTAAAAGAGGATTCGCATATAATCTTCTCACGACCTGGAGTCACATTTTGGCACCGTATATTAAAGTGTCCAGCTTCATCACGATCCACGTAACGCTTATGCTTCGCCATGAGTTTGATCTCAAGCTCTTCTGAAACGACGTCGCTTCGATTTCCCTCCTCAGCAACGAAAGACAACGAGAAAGCCGTGTGATCTCTAGAAACACGTTGGCTAGTGATGTTTAAAACGGCGACGTTTTGAGAACCTAGTCTCACGGCAGCGCCATCGCCGTTGTAGTAGATAGAATACCTCGAGCTCGGATTTTTCACGAGAAAATCGCCTTGCCACGTGGCGGAGGAGACGGCTAGGGACTGGAGGGAGATTTTGGCGTGGATGTGAGCTTTGTCGATGAACAAAAAGATTAAGAACGTGAGGACAACGGTGAAGATTCCGCCAAAGCAGGGTGCACACAAAACCGCCGTTTCCTTGCCAGTGGCTTCACGTTCACTAGGTGGCGGGATAGTCATCATTGGTCGTGACCACCACCGACGAAAAGCGACGGAGAACGGTTGCATTCGATGAAAGATGGTTTGGTGAGCCATATGGTTTGGACTTTGGAGAGAAGAATGAGATTTGATGTAGATATTAGTGGAATTTTGATCTCCCAGTTTTCATATATATTTTATTTTATTTTAAAGTAGAAAAATAGGAAAACCTAAAAATACACTTTTATTAATTAATAAATTATTAATTTATAAGTTTCTACATTATAGTTCTTATTTTTCTATAAATAAATTAGACACAACTAACAGAAAAATAATTATATAGAAACTAGAGCTATTCTTTTGTTTCTAACACCGAAAACGGAATTAGTTTTAAACTTTTTATTTTCTAACACTGAGATCGGAACTAATATAGGAGACTGTGTCTAATTATTTGGTGACTCTTATTTGGTAAAAGGAAGAAATAAGGGATAATTTGAAAATTACCCTATTAATAGTTTGAAATTTGAAAATTACGCCTTCTATTTATTTTTTGAAAACTACACTTTTTTCGATATGAATTGAAAATTTTGTCCAGATTAGATATTTTAATAATTAAAATATAAATTCGAAAATTAATAAAAATATTATAATTACTAATGTTTAAGATAAATATTTGTGTTAAGATATTATGAAACAAACATATCATAGGGCTATATTATAAATTCAGCAAATGATATAGGCATATAGCTGAATATAGTATATATTTAAACAAAATTTAAATTAAATAATCAAAGGCTTTAATCGATCTTTTTCTTAGATTTGTTTTTAATTAATCATTGGTCGTATTAACACTAAAATTCCAAATTCCATTCTCTGTATATGTATTTTCATTTGTAAGATTTTGATCAAAATACTAGAATATGACCAACCGCATAACTTTGAAGAGAAATAGTAATACTAATAGTAAGATAAAATGGTTAGAAAAATACTGAAATTCGTAAACGATCGTCAAAGAAATAAATAATATAAACGTTATGTAAACAAACTCACTAAAATAAACATACATAACACAATAATTAGTCTTCATAGTAGTTGTTAGAGTTTGCTTTGTAGGTCTAAGTTAGGACTTAGGAATTGGATCTCATACTTTAAATTTTAATTATGGATGATGATCTTTAAACACGTGCAAAAGAAACCTCGAATTTGTATAGACATTCATAAATAAATTAACCTCTGAATGAGATAAGAGGAAGAATTTGTGAAACTAGAGAAAAAAAATTCTCAGAAATGGAGCATACTGAGAAAAAGAAAACGTCATTTCGAATGTTTTCTTATTTTTTAAAGAGTTGAAGATATATATAAAAAACAATATTTTTTAGATACTCTAAATATTTCTTCAAAGAAAACAAAATCTAGTTTTTATTAAAGACGTTATTTTGAAAATAAAATAAAAATATGATGATAAATTATTTAGAAATACTTTGGGCAATTTGATAAATTTATATATACTAAAGGTTATTTTTCAAAAAAACTTAAATGATGATGTAGTTTTCAAATTAAAATCTTACTTAAGTGCATTTCTCCAAATTTTCCCAAGAAATAAACCCTCACTTGTTTAATACTTAAATAAATCAAGCATTTGTGAGTGCTTTAACACGATAAAAATATTAATTGTGACTAAAAATTAGGGGTGTCAACGATCACGAAATATGTTTTATAAGCTCATTTATTTAATGAGTTTAATGATCGAGTTTAATTTAGTTCGTGAGTTATATGAGTGAGCTTTAATGAACATGAGTTAGTTCATGAAGTTGATTTTTTTGGAGTTATATATACGTCTGTATATTAGAAATATTTTGTTTAAATTTTTAATTTTATAAGAGAAATATAATTAATATAAAAATTATGTGTTAAGAAATTTTTCCAAGATTTTTGTAGGAAAAATATGCATTACCATGTAAATCTCTAATATATAAACACATATTATGTTATTGTTTTTTTTGAAAATTCACTGATTTTGAATTAAGTATTTTATTTTCACATTTTAAAATTATTTTAAATAAAATTTTATATTCTATTTTCAAGTTTATTTCATTATTCTAAATTTATATTTTATCTTATTATTATATTTATTTTTAATAGTTTGCGAATTAAATTTAATTCATGACCAAGATGTCTGAATTCAAATATACATATTAAAACTCATATAATAAATGAATAGAATTAAGTTAACTTATGAAAGATCTGAAGTCGAGCCTAGGTAGCCTAGGTGAGCGAGTTAACTCATTTTAAAATCCATACTAAAATAAAAATACAGCTTTCGCTTTTAGTAAAGAAACAAAAACTACAAACAAAGGAAATAAAATAACATAAAAGCCAAGAACTGGAGACTTTAATAATCATCAGAGCCGTGCTTACTAACAAAAATTTGAAGCATGGCTTAGGGCATAATATTTTGCTAAACTTTTACATAGAGCAGTAATTACATAATTGTTATTTAATATGACCTATTGGTAAAACTACTTCCTTGTAAAGTTAGAGTCACTTGAATTTGGATTACAAACAATATTTCTTGAGACATTTGCTACAATTATACATTTGTTTTACTTATTATTAAAATTTTATATTTTGATAGGAAATATATTGTTCTTGAACCTAAGTCACTATCAATATTATTGAAATTAATTTATTTTAATATATATTTATTTATTCTAAAACTAAAAAGCTTTGTGATAGATATTTTTATGATATAATTATTTATATTAAAGATTATATTTTAGTTTTATAATATTATTATTTTTAAATATATATATATAATAATTTTTTTTTGGTAATTAGTAATTAAATATTTGTTTCACAAAAATACTAATTATTTTGTTAGTTAAACTTTTTAAAAAATTAGTAAAATAATAATTATTGGCTTATGGCATTAAAAAGCCCTCGCTCTGATAATCATCTAAACAGATTACAAGTTATCCATGAGCAAATATTCACACGGTCGCATACCTCCGAGCAACGAACCAACCACATTCCCCGCCGCATCAGCCGTAAACTTCACCGGAATATCGCGGCAAACCACCGTCAATAACTCATATACAAATTCTCCCTTCAAACCGATGACACTCTCCACACGATAATTCCAAACCACCACGCTGCCGTTAACTCCCGGCGTCACCACCTTTCTGAAGTCGACATTTGTAACCGGCTCATCAGCGCTCCCAAAATCATCCAAAGACGGAGATACCTGGGAGATAACCTCGTCGCCACTAAGGAGACGTGACGTGACTGTATGGAGAGAGAGTTTACACCTGGTGACTGGACTCTTAGCAACCAAACCGGTTCTCCAATCAGCGGTTGTAACGTTTACGACGTTTGTGGAGTTTGAGACGGAGACATAGTGAACAAAGAGCTCTACGTAACAAGCAGATTTGTCACGGACAAGATCAACTAAACCTCCCATGGCGACAGAAAAAACGAATAAGAAAATAATGCTAACGAAGTGAGCAGCAATATTTTGGAGTAACCTCCAAGGACTTATCGGTGGTTGAAGCTTCCTCTATAGACATTGGTATGTTAAAAATTCTTTGACACTTTAAGACTTGTTGCGTAAATAATTCATGTACATATAGACAGCTGTTTTTAAAGAGAATTGCTAAAATAGCAAAGATACATATTTTAATATGACTTTTCCATTTTTTGTTCTTATTGGACATGTATTACCTTTTAAAAATGGAAATTTTTGTTTTATAAATATATGTGATTTGGAAATCAATGTAAAGAAAAAATAAGTTATACTTAAAATCTATCTAAAAAAGAAAATAAAAATATTTTTAAAAATATTTGATACAATATTATAATTTATTAAGAATATATTTGTAATTAACCGAGTCGTTAAAATTAGGCAAATTTCTCAAATAGATATTTTTGAAGTTTTTGTCACAAAAGTAGACATTACGAAAAAATGACCAAAATAGATATTTTTATTTTAAAAATTATAATATTTTTTTTAGTTTTAAACTTAACCTCCAAATCCACATCCCATAACTCTAAACTCTAAATTTAAATTAATTAATCCAATAGATATAAATATATGTTTATACCCTTTCATAATGTCTATTTTAGTTATTTTTCTGTTTAAATGATATTTTAGAGACAAAAAAAATTATAAGTCTATTTTGATCTTTATTCTTAAATTTAATGTAATACTGATGGACACTTAAGAAACTTGACAAATAATAATATAATATAGAGATACACCAAATCTTAATATTTCTTGAATCTTTCCTATTTTCTTCCTCTACATCGAAATCCACCAAAAACGTGACAGGATTACCAAAGTATACTGGTCTGAGATAACCAAATCTCCAATGTTTGGTTTGTGAACCATAACAGCGTTCTTAGATTTTTTTTTGGTATCCAAATTGCAATGTAGTTGGCATAGACGAAAGATGATTGACTAGTTTAGTTTAGTTTGTTTTGGTTTAGGTGTGGTATGTATTCCCCTTTCAGCATAAACAGCTAACGATTTTGAAGCACATCTAGTCTAGATTCTAAAAACATATATTACAATAACATAAACTCTATGATTTTGTTGGAAAAAAATATAAAATAAAATTTCATATTTTTGCCAGAAAATTAAACGAGAAAAATGATTAACTATTTCAAACTTAAAATGAAATTAAATACAAATTAGAATGGAAAAATATCATATAAGTAGATGATGACATGCCTTTGAAAATCATATAAATAGTTTAAGAGATATAATCCGTTTGGTAAAAAATCTACTATGATTTAAATCAAGGGTATTAACACTTGACAATTTATGAATGATAAATTTGTAAAAAAATAATTGATTAATTATATTATATTCAAATATTAATAAAAAGTTCAGAAACAAAACTTGATGGACAAATTCATAACAGAAACAAAACTGAAACAAGAATATGAAAAAGAAACTAGAAGCCTAATTTAAGTTGCAATTGTCCTTCGTATTCTCGTTAAATAAACAACTTAAAATGTGTAAAAGAGGATTCGCATATAATCTTCTCACGACCTGGAGTCACATTTTTGCAACGTATATTAAAGTGTCCAGCTTCATCATCATCCATATATGTAAAGCTTATGCTTCGCCATGAGTTTGATCTTAAGCTCTTCAGAAACAACGTTGCTTCGATTCTCCTCGGTAACGAAAGACAACGAGAAAGCCGTATCATCTCTAGAAACACGTTGGCTAGTGATGTTTAAAACGGCGACGTTCTGCGAACCTAGCCTCACGGCAGCGTCATCGCCGTTGTAGTAGATAGAATACCTCGAGCTCGGATTTTTCACGAGAAAATCGCCTTGCCACGTGGCGGAGGAGACGGCGAGGGACTGGAGGGAGATTTTGGCGTGGATGTGAGCTTTGTTGATGAACAAAAAGATTAAGAACGTGAGGACAACGGTGAATAAGCCGCCGCAGAAGGGTGCACAAATAACCGCCGTTTCTTTGCCAGTGGCTTCACGTTCACTAGGTGGCGGGATAGTCATCATTGGTCGTGACCACCAGGGACGAGGAGCGACGGAGGACGGTGGCGTTGGGTCAAAGTTGGTTTGGTATGTCATTCTTTTTTTTTGTTGTTGGTTTGGACTTTGGAGAGGATAATGAGATAGATGTTTACCTTAGGCCATCTTTAACCCTTGCTTATTTTTTTTTTCTTTTTAAAAAAAATTAAAAACAGACCAATCACGGGACGCCACATGTTAGTGGGACCCGTAAACAGTGCAAGAACCAACAGAAAATGAGTGCTTATTTAAGCACTTTTGGAGCTGGTGCTTGCACTGTTTGCGGGGCCCACTTTTGAGTGGGCCCGCAAACAGTGCAAGCACCCTTGCTAAGCACCTGTGGTTAAAGATGCCCTTAGTGCATCATTATCCCTAGAACTCTAAAATAGGGTTCTTAATTTTTTTTCTCTTTTTTTTATTAAAAAAAAAAAATTAAAATTAAAATAAAAACGAACCAATCGCGGGCCGCCACGTGTCAGTGGGGCCCGCAAACAGTGTAAGAAACTCTTTAAAACTGGTTCTTATTTAGTAGTTTTAGGAAGTGGTTCTTACACTGTTCGCGGGTCCCACTGTCACACTGTTCATGGGCCCCACGTGACAGTGGGACCCGCGAACAGTGTAAGAACCACTTCCTAAAACTACTAAATAAGAACCGTTTTTGGAGAGTTTCTTACACTGTTTACGGGTCCCAGTGACACGTGGCAATCCGCGATTGATTCGTTTTTAATTTTTTTTTTAAAAAAAAAATCATGCAAAAAAAAGAAATTTCAGAACCCCACTTAGGGTTTTAGGGATATTGATGCCCTTATATAATTAATGTACATAGAGATTATTGAAAGTTTCTGTTTCAAAAAAAGGAAAAAAAGAGATTATTGGAAAAAATAATTTTTTACTTATATATACTCCATTTATTTTATGGTGGATAAAGAAAGTTTGGTAGATAAAAAAAAGGAAGGTACCCTTTCAGTTTACCAAAATTGTCATTTTGACATTTTTCATACATATTAAAAATAATATTTAAATATATCTAAATTCTTATTAATTACACATATTCAACTAATAATATTTGAAATAATTAAAATTATTTATAATATCAATACATTTTTGAATTAATATTAAACTGAAAGTTGCATTGAAATTAGAAGTAAAACTATAATTCTATTTTTTCATAAAAGTTTGTGAAAGTAGTTTCTAACAACTTATGAAAAGATCAACTTTTAGGGCTTTAATGAATTTGATTTTGCCATAAATTTAGTAAATTTGGAAGGTTTTTTGTTGTTGTTAAAAACAATAAATTCAAATATAATTTCAAAAAATTGTAAATAAGAATTAAATAAACATATGAGATTTAGAAATCTAGTAAGCTTTAATTAAATTTATGCATTCTATATAAATTTCCAAATCATTTAAAATACACACAAAACTTTGCTTCTTGGCCCAGTATTCAAAACTCAAAGGCCCAATGATTTTCCGTCACGAAAGAAACTGAAAATGGGTTCTTCCGACATTGACGTATTCGATGACGTAAGCACGTCAGCCTTTTCCTCTGACAATTTTTCTACTCTAGTATATAATGACTCTTGGATTCAAATTTCTAAGAACAAAAAAAAAGAACATAACCAAAGAGGCAGCAGTAGAAGACGATCATTTGGAGCCGGAATCTCTAAAATGTCAGGGATAGAATCTGCGTACAGACATGGAGCTATGATTGGATATGATTATCTAGTGATTGCTACAAGTCACAACTACTTGTAACTATAAAGCCCTACAAGCTATCTCTGTTGAAGGATCCTAAGAGGCACAAAGTTGTTATCTTTCTAGTGATGAAGCTGATGGGTTTCCGTTCTCTGCTCCTACGTGTGTTCTTGATCATCTACGGAGAATGGCAAAGACTCTCACATGGAGGTTCGCTACATTGTCACCTCTCCTCGCGCTTCTTCTCATCCCAAATACAATCTTCCATCGCTCATGGGGAGAGTTCCTTTTCTCTGCTTCTGGTATGCATCTAAAGGTTCAACCTTTTTTTTTGGCTAATCATCACTTTCAGGAAGCAAACTCTGTTTATTGTTGTTCTGATCAATGTAGTTTTGTATGTCTCTCAGATTTGCTTGTGGGCTTGTTTATCCGTAAGGTTTCTTTCTACTTTTATGGACACGAGTTCCTCCACGAGGCTCTCTTATACCACTTCACTAGGACTGATCCAAGGCACAACTTCTCCATCTACTTCTATCACATATACGAAGAGCGCCAGTTTTCAGCTGTGGAGAAGCTTATCTCGTTTTTACCTCAGGTCACAGTACAGTTTGCATTAGTAATCTGCTTCTATAAGGATCTAGTGTTCTGTATCTTTCTCCAAACCGTCGCATTTGTGGCTTTCAATAAGGTGATAACCGGGCAGTACTCTATTGCTTGCTACCGTGAAGCTGAAGTGGGAAGGCTTGTTATGCATCATCGTGTGGATTGGAGCTCAGACACATTGGCCCTTGTGGGGATACATGCTTGAATTTAAAGGCGTGTGGATAGCTAGTTTGGTGTTTCTGGCTGCAAACACTATTCTCTCCTCTTCTCAGAGTGTATGATTCAAAGATTGTTACAAAACTCGACTGATATCCAAAAGATTGTTTGATTTCAAAGATAGGTGGTGATTTTAAACAGATGAAACTAGTCCTAGGATTTTGAACCGAACTGGTTCAACCAAATCAAAAATTCGATTAGTTTGGTTAGAAGTTTGATTCGGCAAATTTTCTAAAAAAAGTTTAGTTTTCGGTTCAGTTTAGCATCGGTTACTTCGGTTTTCTTCTTTTACCATACCAAAGATCCGAATCAAACCAAAACAATTATAAAAACTGAATTTATCCGAAATTTTAATAGAAAATAAACCAGAATCTAATCAAAGTCAAAAACTTCGGTGGAATTTTTAAAAACCAAATTAACCTTATTTCGGTTTAGTTTGATAAATTTATATTAAACCGAACTAACCGAAAAGCAAAGTACCCGAGCTAACAATATTCAAAACCGGTTCCAATCGATTTCCTTTATTCGGACAAGAAACAGAGTCATCGTGTGA
The DNA here is from genome assembly GCA_905132885.1 of Moricandia moricandioides. Taxonomy (NCBI): domain Eukaryota; kingdom Viridiplantae; phylum Streptophyta; class Magnoliopsida; order Brassicales; family Brassicaceae; genus Moricandia; species Moricandia moricandioides. Next base: position 75,929 of record CAJHQQ010000348.1, read on the forward strand.
AAGTCTCCGAAAGCATCAGACTTGCAGAGAGAGAGAGAGAGACCTAAAACTATGGAGAAGAAACGGGAAAACGAAGACGAACCAAATTGGAGCGAGCGAGTGGAGGATCTTGTCTCCGCCGGAGACGTCACGGCGGCGATCTCGTTTCTCGAGTCTTTGACGACCAATCTTCAGTCGCGGCTCTGTTCTTCTTCATCCTCAACGGAGTTGGGGCTTCAGTTAGCAGCCGCTCTGACCCAATTGGCGGATCTCTACTCTTCTCAGGGACTCTCCCTCAAATCCGATGAGCTTCTCACTCGTTCCTCCCTCGTAAAGCAACGAGCTTTAGATTTCGATCTTGCCTCTTCAAGGTATTAACTTCTACTTGATTGATCGAAAATTTTGTGTAAAACGTGTTACTTTGATCGAAAGTTAGAAACTTTGTATGTTTTTATGGGTTCATAATATATGATTGCAGAGGTTCCTGTGATGATGCAGAGAATCAAACGAAAACTAATGATTCCAATGTTGATGGTTGTTTATCTAGTGAGTGGCCTCCTTGTTTTCTATCTGATTTCAACTAAATTTACAGGCAGTTTTATTGATTGAGTTTCATTGATTTGTCAAGGGAAAACAAAGGATTCTACAAAGGATGAGTCATCAGATGATGGTATGTTTCATAAACATCTATACATTATAAGGATGCAGTGACTTGATTGTTCATCATCATGTTTACATTGCAGATTGGGAAGCTCTTGCAGATCGTGAACCGAGTACGTTACTCTCTGTAGAAGATTTGCCTCAAATATCAAAGCTTTCTGTTGAAGAACCTAAAGTTGAAGGACCTAAGAGGCGTGGAAGGGGAAATTTTACGTATAAGAAGGATGTGATGTATAGTGAGTCGAGGTTTGAAGATTCAGGAGATAACGATATGTCTCGTGGTGGCTCAGAGAAGACTGATGAATCACTGAAAGGTAAAGTCATTACTTCTTCTTAAATGTTTAAGAGCACAACACCTGAGTTTCTTTGTTGCTATAAAATGCAGCCAAGTATGGGACGCGCCATGTCCTCGTGCTTGCTGATTTCTCTCCAAATTTGCGGACTACTGATCTGGAGAGGCTTTTTGTGAACTTCAAAGATAGTGGATTCCTCATTCGTTGGGTTAATGATACAACCGCACTTGCAGTCTTCAAAACTCCTTCAACTGGTACTTTTATGTAATTTGTTTTTTTCTCCATTCATTAGTGTTCTTGAACATTTATAATTGATAGCTTAGTTGAGTAGGTTTAGTATCTTGACAGTTAATACTCAAATGTAAAGTTCTGCCCCTTTGTTGTTACAAATCAGACTAGAGCTTATCCTAAGACGCTAACTCTGATGTGGTTTTTGATGATTGGTACAGCTCTAGAAGCTTGCAAAAGTGTTCAGTGTTCATTCACCATACGTGTTCTAGATGATCATGATTCTCTTTTGGGCTCAATATCTGGAAAAGGTAAGCAATCTTTTTTTTTCTGCCCATGGTTATCATTCTTCCTTAATGAAACATTAAAACACATGTTGCTTGTGTCTATTATGTTTCAACCTAATACAGATTTGGAACCACCGTCTCAAAGACCAAAGACATCAGCGAGAACAGCACAACGGTTGATAGCTCACAGCATGGGATTGAAGCTACCGGCTTCTGGATTCGGGTCTAAAGAGCTACGAGACCAAGAAGCTGCCAGGAAAAGCAGGATTGTCTCCAGGCAGAAGCAAAGAGACGATGCTTGGGGAGATGACTAACATTGGCCATACGGTTCGGTTTGCTCCAAGTTTATGGCTTACCGGCTTTATCATTTGTGTTTGCTTATTGGTGTATGTATACATACAGACTACAAGCTTCAGTCTCCACTTGAGTGATTATTTCATATGGCATTTTATTTGTAATGTTTTTGTGTGTTGAATTGAATTTATTTAGAAAGTGGTTAATGGCATCAGCAACACCAAGTCTTGATGATATGCATTGTTGTCCCAAAAAAGGTCATTGTTTGATCTACTTTACATTTTTTCCCATACAACAAATCTTGATATATTCACGTTAAGAATAAAAAACAAGTAAAAGTTATTTAAAAGTCTTTTTTTTGTTTTAACAAAACAAAATTTGTAAAGAAAGGGTAAATAAATTATCAATCGGCTTGATGTGTAAATAGTTATGATTTGAACGGAATCAAAGATGGGGCAACCCTTTGTAAAGAAAAAAAAAAGTTAATATGAACATGCCCATTGGTTAGAGAAAAAAGAACAAGAAAACATGGGTGTACTGATCACCAAACATTAATATATTTACTTTACAAAAAGGTAAAACAATAAAAGCGAATGTCTCGTCGACAAAAAAGATTACATTCTCCTTAACTACAAAGAAACCCTCAATAAATTGTACGGACAATCAAAAGATATAACGCAACGTTTTGTCGGTACTTTGAGCTTTGCCTAACTCTTATTTTTGCATAAACAAAATTAAAGAAAAACAGTTAACTCTTGCAATCAGTTGAAATGTAACTAGTCTGGTGATCATCCAATTGAATATTGTTGTTACATTTTTTTATTTCTGAATAAACATTACAATTACAAAAGCTGATGATGTGAAACTACTTGTTTACTTGCCTTGCATGTGGTGAGGTGTAGTTTGATCCTTGCTTCTATATTCTCAAAATAAAAATAAATTGAATTAGAAATAAATTGTAACCACATACAAAATATATTTATAACAATGAAAGCTGCTTTATTTTTCATCTTTTAATGTATGCCTAGTCTCTTGAATCGGTGCCTTCTGAGTCCTTATTTGTTGTCGGCCACCTTTATATATCTTTTCATGTTGGTTTCACTACGCAACGTCTTAATTACCGTGATTCTCTAGACATTTTCGTTACGAGCCTTGACGGTGAGCATGTCCCTTGACAACCTAGCTACCAATGACATAACACATTCGAGTCAAAATGTAAATGATCCAGTATACAATCAAATTTGTAATAATGACCAGAACCGATACTAGGAAATCCATGACTAGAAACAAATTTTAAAAAATGACCGTTTTGTGGAATTTCGAACCTGAATTAAGCGAAAACGATTATATTTTCAGATTTTACCATTAGATTAAAGAAAAATTACAAAATTATGGTCGAAAATATCTTTATAATAAAATGGTTGAAAGCCACTGATTCTTTGGCTTGGTCCAAGGATCGGTTATGATAGTAACTAACGTATGCTTTTGACTTTAGAGATGATATACCACTATATATGCTACCATACACTTCTATATGAAATATTAGTCGCGTAAATATGGCAAATAATAATATGTGAAGAAGAAGAAGGTACCAAAGCTTAAATCTTACGACCCTCAGGCTAAATCGTTCAAGATAGTGTATTTTTTTTTTTTGACAACTCATTTTTGTTATTAATAACTCCAAGTGATTACATAGTTTGATTCATTTACTCTGGCTGATTTTGTCATTACATCCACACAAGAAAGCATACATCTAGGGATATATCTAAACACATAATCCATTGATTTGGATAACTGTGTTATGTCATGCATCATAGAAGTTGCTTCCGTGATGCGTTGATCCTTGATGTTTTGTTCAGCTTGATGCTGATATAACTCATCAATTAAGGTTCTACAATCACTCATAAAAGTGACTTGCTTATAGCCAAGCCTTCTCATCTGCTGAACTGCCATAAGCAGCGCTAGTGCTTCTGCTTCAAGCGAAGAGTTTGTTGGCTTAATCATTGAGGATCCTTTGATCTGTTGGATGCCTTCTTTACTAAATAAGGACCATCCTATTCCTCCACACTCATTTGGACCCTTCCACGATGCATCCACTAGACAATATTGAGACAAAACCAATGGCAATGTTGCATGATTTATAATAGGGCTTGAGGCTGAAGCAACATAACCTATTTGGTCTTCTTTGTCCTGATCAACAGCCTCCTTCCATTGCTTGTTTTCTCTTAATGCAGCATGAATAACCTGAATTATATGTTCTCGACATTGTTCAAAGATCAACTTGTTCCTCATTTTCCAAACTCTCCATCCTGCAAAGAAATTTAAAAGATTCCTACTGTCCTCTTTTGCAAAGGATAGGAGCATGTCCACATTATGAAGTAAGCTTGCGTGATCCATCTGTTGAGTCTGAACAATAGACGGCATCATAGCCCAAATTTCCCTCGAGACTCTGCATTGAAACATCATATGATCCATTGTTTCCTCATATTCCCCACATGTTTGACAAATTGAATCTACTAACAACCCTCTTTTCCTCATGTTCTTAGCCACTGGGAGAGCATCATGTAACACCCTCCACCAGAATGTCTTGATTTTTGGTGGTAGGTTGGTTTTCCATAATCTGGTGCAGCATCTTTTCATTTCTGCAGACATTGGGGTTGGCCTCTGAGATTCTTGTATTTGTTCCTGCTTGAGTTGCCGTTGGAGATGGTATCTCGATTTAACATTATAGTCTCCTTTACTAGAGAAACACCAAATGATAGCATCCGGCTTATTAAGTACACTTGGCCTGATATTTAAAGCATAAGCAGCATCTTCCTGTCTCATCAAAGCTTTAACCTTACTCTCATCCCATGTACCCATATGGTCTGTGATCAGATCTCTGACTTTGAGAGAAGGGTGGCTAATAGCCTCTGGCCCTACTGCAGGAGATGGAGGCTTTGTACCTATCCAATTATCTTCCCAGACATTAATATTTTCTCGGTTCCCCATAATCCATTTAGTACCTTTCTTAAGGAGACTTTGAGCAAGCATCAGACTTCTCCAAGCATAGCTCGATGTACTGTAGCTCTTCGCTCTTAAGAAATCTGTGTGTCTAAAATATTTTGCTTTGTAAACTCTCGCAAGTAAACTAGAGGGACACTTCATAATTCTCCAACCTTGTTTGGCTAATAGGGCTACATTGAAATCCTCCATATCTCTAATACCTAGCCCTCCGTCAGCCTTAGATCTCGTTATTTTATCCCAGCATATCCATGGAATCTTCTGTTTCTCTTTACAGGAGGACCACCAAAATCTTCTCATATAAGAGGTAATGTCCTTAATTAAACCCTTCGGGAGCATAAAACAGGACATTGCATATGCGGGCAATGAGGTTATCACAGACTTGAGCAACACTTCCTTTCCTGCTTGGGAAAGAAAACTATTGTACCAACTATCCAGTTTGTTCTTAACTCTTTGCTTAACAAATTCAAACGCATCCTTCCTACACTTTCCTATTTTCTCTGGTAATCCAAGATATCTACCGAATCCTCCCACCTTAGTGATTCCGGTTATCTGCTTCAATGCCTCCTGTTCTTGTGCAGGTATTCCTTTAGAAAAGGTTACAACCGATTTAGAGTAATTTACCTGTTGTCCTGAGGCATTCTGATAGGCCTTAAGGAGTTTCATTAGCATTTGACATTCCTCTCTAGTAGCCCTGCAAAAGACCAATGAGTCGTTAGCAAAAAGAAGGTGAGAAATAGGTGGACCATAACGTGAAGCTTTATATCCATGGAGCTGCTTCTTATTTATAGCCTGTTTCAGTAAATGAGAAAGAGCTTCAGAGCAAAGAAGGTATAGATAAGGAGAAATGGGGTCCCCTTGCCTTATTCCTCTTTGAGGGATAATGACCTTAGACGGGTCTCCATTAATAAGAACTGAATAAGAAACTGATGATAAACACTTGTATATCCAGCTACACCAAACATCATTGAATCCTATCTTTTTCATAATATAAATCAGGAAGTCCCATTCAACCTTATCAAACGCTTTAGTGATGTCAAGCTTGAGAGCCATGAACTTCGTTCGCAAAATTTTTGTATGCATTGAGTGCATAAGCTCATGTGCTATAAGCACATTGTCGATAATTAACCTACCCGGTATGAAAGCCGTTTGATTCTCTGAAAGGATATTATGTAGCCAAGGTTTTAGTCTCTCTGCCAGGATCTTAGATATTATCTTATACGCAACATTGGAGAACATTGGAGAGGCTAATAGGCCTATAATCTTTGATACTTGTAGGAGAATCAACTTTAGGTATAAGGCAAATATGGGTGTGGTTAATTTTAGGATGCAAATAACAATGCTTGAAAAATAGCTTAACATGAGAGATCATACCTGCTTTAATGATACTCCAGTGATGTTTGAAGAAACCGGAGTTCATTAAGATAATGTAGTTATTTCTCAGAATATAGTTAGTATAGAGTGCATACAATACAATCCAATCCATGCAAAAATGACAAAAGATTTGGGATCCACAAGACTGCAGGGGCGGATCTACAGTTTAACGTACGGGGGCACGTGCCCCCGACTACTTATAAAATTAACTTAGGTAATTAAGTAGACAATTAGCTATGGTAGAACAATTGATTAAATTGCCCACGTTTAACTCCAATACCTATAGAGTTCGATCTTCCCTATTTGTAATTTTTTTTGTCTGTATAATTAATGTGTTGTTTGACACGTTTACTTTTTGCATCTTTCTTTAGCTATTATAGGAACATTTTCTACTTTTTATTTGAGTGTTAATATTATTCTTTTCTTTCTTGTTAGCCTATTTTTTTTATTTGTTTTTTTTTCATAGTTCTTTCTATTATATTTTCATGTTTAGTTTTCACTTTTTTTTGAATAACATTTCATTGTTTCCATTGTTTTAGTAGAAGACATTCACATTGGTTAGTAAATAAATAATTCTTATTAATATTTAAATAATAAATAATTCATTCATTTCAATTTAATTTTTAGTATTTAGTTCTTTGAGGTATTATGAACAAAATATGTATGACATTGACATACTGTTATATATATAACAATTTGAAATTCTGTTTTTCTATATATATTTCCAAATTAATTGTAACAGTAATAACATTTAAAATATATATATATTCTTAAAATTTCATCATGAATTGAATAAAAGAGTATTATTGTTGTTTTGACAGCTGAAAGTTGTTTATTTTTAATTATTAATTGTTTATAATATTTATTAAGAAATTATTTTTTTATTTTTATTATATTAAATTAATAATAATTATTATTATGTACCTCCGTCAAATAATTGCTCTGGCTCCGCCACTGCAAGACTGACGTGAGAATATATCTTAAACATTACCGTACGGATTTGCATGAGACTGTATCCTTGTTTTAATTGGATGGTCGAGAGCAGTAGTAAAGTGATAATATTATGTCTTTTATTTTATTTTATTTTATTTCTCAAAGAGATAATAAAGAATATTATGAAAAAGATGAATCTCTTTCAGGTTGTACACCATTTAGCATATGTTTGTGGCTGGCTACGTACGGTTGTGTTCGCTCCTTTCAAATCACTTCCGATGATTCCTCTTTTGTAATCAAAACCAATACGAGCCTTTAATCTCACCTGCCATTACAACGGTGGCTCAAAATGCTTACTAGGCAATGGTCAATGGTTCACATATCTTTTGACATTACGCGTTGAAGTTAGGTTAACGCCGTTATATGCTGCTATGCAGGTAATTTTTTGGTAATAAAATGAACTGCCGGTTGTTTAATTAACAAACGAGATGTGTTAATATGTTTTTAACCACGTGATACCAATTTACAAGGGTGATTAATCAATTAATTAAGTTTTTACTCTACATTAACCTGGACATGTTAAGTCATGCCATTTGGCACACTTGGCATCCTCCGACTTGTTAAATATGCTACGTTGAAATGGACAACACATAATGAAAAAATACCATCCAAAAGAAGAAAAATTCTCCTCGAACTTCTTTGCTTTTAAATTCCCACTTTGTATTTTGGCCTCATTTTTTAATACAGATAAAAGTCAGTAAAATAAGGAAAAATCGTTCTTAAATCTTAAATTTGCTTTCATACATCTGTTTTTCTGCCACTGGATATTGCTAGCATTCACTCCACTTATAATGAAAAGATGACCCCGTCTATTAGATTTATTAATTATATGGAACAACGATATTACACCACTAGACCATGTTGATATATACATTGTCCATGTACATTATAAAGTGCATGTAACCAATCTTGTCCAATGGTTTACAGACACTGCTTAAATCTACATATTTAAGGAGCATCAGAGTAAGGTTTTCAACCAACATTTAAGCACCATAATAAATTAAATAGAAGAAAGTGTTACAAAAAAAAATTGAAGAAGAAACGAAAAAACATTGAATAAGTAATTTTGTGAAAACTTGCAAAACACGTCTTAAATACATAATCTAGGGTTTAGTTCTGATTTTTTTTTGCTAAATTAGTTTTGATTTTTAAGATCTTAAACTAACTTTCATATATGTTTTAACCGTAGGACATTAAATAGAATGTATTGTAAATCTATTCTATTAAAACATGATCATGACCTATTGATAAATGTTTGGTCCAATTATTTATTATTACTCTTTTATATCAATAATATTAAGTCTTTTATATTATTAATAAATAAATAATTAAACATAAATATAATTATAAAAATGTAAATATAAAATTAAAATTTTCAAAAAAAATTAAAACAAAATATATACCCGCCCTTTTAAGGGCGGATCAGAATCTAGTATAGTATAAATTATAATTACTACAACAACGTACCATTATTTATATAAGAATTTTGGTGTTATTTTAAAAGTTATGAAGGAGAAACTATACTATTCAAAGTAAATGTAGTATCATTCATCGAGAATAGTGCTCTATTAGATAGATATTTTTATAATTAAAAATAATACCCGCGGCCGTCCGAATATTAAGGTGTCTATATTCCCTCTTCATAAAACATTTGTAAATTAAGTTTAAAAAAAAACATTTGTAAATTAACAAAAAGTTGGAACTTCACGTTTCATTGGTCTCCACTTGTTCTGGAATTTTATCCTCGCCTATGCCTAGCCTCCCTGTTTGTTTACTCTTATAAATTCACGAACCCATTGTCGACAATAATGTTAAAAATATCAACCCTAATCAAATACTATATGTCGAATTTCATGTCGACAAAACCCATTATCGACAGTAAACTTAAAAAGTCATTGACCCCTAATACTATACATAGAATCTACTCAATTTCATGCATGTCGAGAATAGAAATTAAATAATAGAATTTCATTTTAACTATCTCCTGATTATAAATTTCAATATTATAATAGTATTTTTTTGTTCATAATAGTATTTTTTTTGTTCATAAATATCATAATAGTATTCTTTTAAACTAGTCCATAAACGATATATCTCTATTGAAATTTATAGGACAAGGGAATCCCAATTAATAAATATTTTCAAGAATACTGTTGACTGGAATAAAGTGAATTGATAGATTAATATATCACAAGTAGAGAATTAATTGTTATTTACAAAATAATAATTTAAAATACTAAAGTTTCTTTATTTTAAATGTCCTAAAACAAGAGTCAACTAGCTAGGAATCGATCCATATGGCTGACACAATTAGCTAGCATTATGAACAGTACATAATTGGCATTTGAAAATAAGTTAGCTGTACTAAAAATGTGTATAATTTTGATATTTTTTATTTGATTCTTTTCTGAATTACTTATACATCCAGTGCGTCGTGCTTATGCGTCAATTTCCATTTTCTCACCTACCATTTAATTTTTGTTATATTTTTTTTTGCTAAATAAATTTTGTTATATATGTTAACTTATATATTTGTTCGATGCTCACGTATGTATGCATATATACAATACTTAAACCTGACTTTAATCTTCGATAGCAATAGACTATTACCTTGTTAAAAAAACAATAGACTATACTTGGCATAGTTTGTGTTTACACGATGATTGCGAATCTAAAACATGTTTACGTTTAAGTTTTTTTATTGTTTCATTTCATTTATCTCAAATCACACATGCATGTATACAAAATCTGAACGAGTGAATTTCAGTTGTTTTGTTGTCATCTTAAGTTGCAAGAAACCAAAAATACCAAAACTTGAAACTTATATTTTTTTTAGTAATCGGACAGATACATCGTGAAAAAATGTTTTTGATAATTAATAATGTTATAGAATTGAAATTGAGTGGTGTTGCTTTGGTAGGTAAAGACAAAACGCATCCATGTCTGGCTTGATGCCTTTGCCTTCTCTTCATGTGTGGCGACGGGCTCTCTATCTCTTTGCACGTCCTAAAAGCTCTCTTGATCATGCAATTTTATATAACTATTATATTAATTCTATAATTTATTTTTGTGGTTACCACGTAAATATAATAAATACTCAGAAAGGGATCAACATCGAGACCTTTTTGTTTAGTTACTGTTACTTGTTTTTATCCTAATGAACGTCGCTACGTATATGAAGCATCTTATGCACATCCGTAGAGAAAGAAAAAGAGAGACAAAAGGACCCAACATGCACACAACAAGATACGATCTTTCGGTTGCTTTCCACTTTCGTGATTCTTCTGTAGGGTAATCTCTTAGCTTGTTTTTTCACTGTTTTTTTTTTTCATTTCTCTAATCATACTATATTGATTAACTAAACACTAAAACGCATATTTTTTTTGTGTGTGTTTTGTTCCCAAAACAAGAATTTTATATCCCAAAACAAGAATTTTGTTCCCAAATATATATATATATATATATATATATCCGTTAAGCTTCAAAGATTTTAGGTAAAATAGTGCTTTTTGAACAACTTCATGAAAAATGTCACATACTTTTTCTAATTGTTTTATGATGAATGCCCAATGATATAATTTAGGTGTTCATATGAGCTCGTTATCCCATATATATAACCAATGTAATCACTTTTGTTGTATTTAAAAAACAATTTTATCATATATTTTATCGATTTTTTTTGATGATATATTTTGCAGTGTTATGTCTGACACGTTTCCCTTAACAATATGAAACGAATCAACATCTTAAATTGTATTTAACAGCGTCTTGGTAATTGCTGTGTTATATTGTTTGGGAATAAATTCTGCAAACATTGAACTATATCAGTTCTGAACCATATGTGGCTGTAACATCATGATGTTACGTCTATCTATATGGAGGGAACTTCTAAATGAAAATATAAATGGAAGAGCGTATATTCCACGTATATAGATATATAGCAAAAAAACAATACAAATAGATAAATAGGAATCCAAAGCTATCGAATAAACCCCTTATGCTATTATCTCTAGCGTTTTAGGTCTTTTCATTTTTCATCGTGTATCGTAAATGTGCTTTTTTAACTGATTCCATGCATGATGTTAACACACACTTACACCAGTATGTTTACAAATACTAGTTTCAAAAAACATCTATAAAAAGTGTGTAATTAAGCAATTTAATTACGGAACTAAACTAGCCGTGGAAAATATCAGCTTTTAATTCTTATGTAGGTTGCACATTTTCCTAAGTGGTGAAGAGACCATGGCATATTCCCACACTAATTTAAAGAATATCGATGGCTTTAAGAAAATCAATATTTATCGATGTTCTTATGATTAATTTATGTAGTGATGAACTTTATTTTCTTGAAAATTAATTGGTCCGTCCAATTGAATTTGGTCCTTCAAAAGAAGAAAGGCAATTCCTTTGCTTCCATCTTAAGCGATGTTTTGCCCACAATGAGAGTCTCTCGCTATCTCCCTTTAACCTAATTGGAAATGTTTGTTCTTTTTGGATGTCATTGCCTTTGTGTTTCTCCTTTTGGTAAAATTTAAAAGTATTAGTTTGATGTGTTGTTTCCAAATTACGTATTTTTCTCAAAAAATACAACAAGTCGTTTGAGAAACATTTAAAATCTATAGGTTTATGAAGGTTTTTATGCATGATATATATTCTTACTCGTATTTCGTTTTATAGAAGAAATTAGTACATTTGATTTTCTATATACTAACTCTTCTTTGTTACAGATCCAAAATAATTATGGCTTACAGAACCTAATTGAAACTATCCAAGTTTTTTTTAGAAATAATTATAGAGAGAGAAATACCCTATGATAACACGAATAATTTTTTTTTCACAAATATTGTTTTCAAGAAAAAAAATGATCAAAATAAATTTTATTAAAAAGTGTAAATATACACTTATATCCCTAAGATTAATTAATATAGAATTAGAGTTTAGAGTTATGAGATAGAATTTTTGAGGTTGATTTATAAAAAAAATATTTAAAATTAAAATTTTCAATCTCAAAAGAGTAATTTTAGTTATTATTTTTAAAAATTATTTTGACGATAAAACTTAAAATGATTATTTAAGAATATTATCCTTATTGAAAGTTTATGTACACATATAGTTTTTTTTTTGTATATACACATATAGTTATAAGTTCAGTTTTAATATTAGTGTGGGTAGTGGTCTAGTGGGTACCTATCAGATATGATATTATCAGTAATTCGTTACAATTAGGGATTACGTGGCGGGCCAATATTCTGGAGATAGGATGCGATCAAAAACCACTCAAAAAGAGAGAGAGAAGAATTAACTCTTACAATCAATGTTAAAGAACAATACATGTAAGTACGTAGGGGTACATAGTTGATAATCTTTTGATACTTTTTACAACATTTTATCGGTTTGTGATAGGACCAGTGATGATCTCATCATCATCATCGACACCAAATATACTGATATATACATATATATACGCACGTAGACATGCAAAGCACGTACACTTGAGGACAAAAAAATATTCAGTCTTCGTGTCCCCATGCAGACGTCTCTGTCTCTCCGACCGTATCCTACTGCTATCCAGCATCTTGTTTTTTTTACCCCAAATACATTTCGAACGATACTTGTTTTTTACACCAATTTTTTTCGAACGATCACGATATATATATATTTTTTTTGAATTGAATATAGTTGTTAAAAATTACGGTTATTAATTTTACATTTTAGACCCATATTAATTTTACGCTTTACACCTGTATTAGTTTCTTTTAGGAAATCTTGTGTTGAAGCAAAATGACATTTTGGATATGCATGTACATGTAATCATCAAGTGCATTATTAATAGTTGAGTTTGCAAGTGAAAAAAATAGGACTGAGTTGTATAAGAATTGTATATTCTCGATATTTATCATACTAATCTACAATTTTATGATGTTTTTTTTCATCTTTTTGGTGATTTCGGTTGGTTTTGCGTTTTCGATCACTTTATATGCTAGTGCTTCGATATTACTAAACCGTAGACGCCAAACAAATACCATGTATTTTGTTTGATATTAAAATAAATATTTTACATAATATATGTACGTATATATTATTTAAATTTTATTCTATAACAACTGTGACATGCTTTAAAATAAACTCAAGTGCTAGAAAGGTAACTTAAAAACAATAGAAAATCCTGATAATGGCATCCAGCTTTCTTTGCATATTTTTGGAACATTCTCATCGTTTTAACTCTAAAGAGAAAGATGAAAATTGTGACTTCCACAATGTGCCACGTTATTGGTTCAACAGGGTATCGATGCCATACGTCAACATTTTTCTTCTTTTTGACATAACTGTATACACTTTATATATGTTTAATTTCATATCCTTTACTTTTTCACGACAACTTACAGAACTGAATATATATCACAATTTTAGTCCTAATCTTTTGTTGTCACCGTTATCATGATAGGAAATTTTTAGATTGTGTGCATGTGGGAAGTTAATTCTTATAATTATATGACATAGAACTAATTTGTTTGATACTTTGGTGTATAGTTGTGGAGCAGTGGAAAAAGAAATCGATAACTGACACAATAACAACAATGCATTAATAAAAATTACTATACATGCAAACTTCAAAGTGTAAGGTCAGTACTCTAAATGTGGTATTACATAGTTATTTTCTTGGAGCAAATAATTACTTATGGAACACATCAGAAGAAATTTTAAAAACATGATTTTTGAACAACTAAGATATATATATATATATATATATTACTTGGATCATCATTATTAGGAGATTTTTGAAAATTTTAATGAAAAACTAAATTAAACTAACATTAAACTAAAACTTCTACAAAAATGTAAAAAGTTACATGATAAAACCTCTCAAATAGTGAGCTTTGGTATTGCAAGTATTGAAGGGTTTTTGTTTATGAAAAAAACAATGATAAAATACCTCAATAAAATAAGAAAAATTGTGAGGAGAGGACCCCAGGGTACATGGTTCCATAATGGATGAACCACTATAAATAAGCGCATCTTCACTCCCCTCTCTTCATGTCACATTCTCATCCATCAAACCACAAAACATCATCTTCTTCCTCTCTTAATAACCACCTAACACACACACACACTTGAACTTTCACCCACAGTTCGATCTCTCTCCAATCTACAGGTATGTTACATCTCCATAAACGAATCATCATCCAATAAGAAGGATACAAATATATTTGATTTGTTGACTTGATTGTAACCAGTGATTGTTAAAACACTAATTATAAATTGTGCAGTAAAGCGAGGGAATAGTGTTGAGAGATTTTGAAACTTTGTAAGATGATGGCTTGTGGCTTAAGCAAGAGCCTTGGCTTCTCTTCAGCGTTGAAGAAGCAACAAGGCATAGTGACCATCCTTGGTGGCAGCAACAACATTTCATCTGCACCTTCACTCAGGAGAACTTTCTCCGCTGACTTGTCCTCCAAGAACTGGCTCTCGCACAACGAGGTTTCTACTATGAAGAGGATCTCTTCCTCAGAGAAGCTCCGTGACTTTGGTGCTGACTCATTGAGCTCCCAAGACGAAGAAGAAGAAGGATCAAGATCTGGGGTTGATATATGGGCTCAGATTCAAGAAGACAGGAACAAGAAGAAGGAAGAGGAAACCGAGCCAAGCCAGACCGATGTATGGAGTTCGATTTTATCAGACAAGAAGAAGAAGGACACGGACACGGTTCCTCCACCGTATGTTCACCCTCTGGTGAGACGTGCCAGCTCCTTGAGCGAGAAAAGCCTCGAGATTTGCACTGAGAGCCTCGGATCCGAGACGGGTTGCGAAGTTTTCTCTTCGTCGGAGACTGGAGATGCTGAGGAGAATCTTGTTCTTGACGTTACCGTGACCAAACAGGAAGAAGAAACAGAGTTTGGTGTTGAGGTTGAACAAGAACCAATCACGGTTCCAAATCGGACAGCCTGCATGGAGCTTCCTCGAGGTTCGTTTCCTCCACCGATTCGTTCTCTCTCGAGCCAGACAGGTTCTGCTCTGCACATGAAAACTCGCCGTGACAATGGCCGTTTGGTTCTCGAGGCTGTCTCTATGCCGTCTCACAACAACTTCTCCGCCAAGAGACAAGACGGACGTCTCCTCCTCACTTTTGCAGAAACTGACGACAAGGAAGATGAAACTGATGAGGTTCAGTGCTCCGAAGAAGAAGAGGTACAAGACGAGTTTGCCTACAAGCCCAATGGGCCTTTTTATAAGGTGGCACAAAAGCCTATTGAGCCTGTTACTGTTCATAGGTTGGCATCTAAGCCTATTGGAGTATCAAAGAGAAACTCGAGATGGCCCGCCACGGATGAGTCCGAAACCAAATCCGATCTGTCCATGCCGGTAGTCCACTCTCTGCCACCGAGGCCAAGGGTGGCTCAGCTAGCTCGGTCAATGAAACCGCCGTCCACGGTGGACGACACGGTAGGAGCTGCCTGCTTTAACACATGTGACTACTCTTGGAAGCCCACTAACAATGAAGTATTGGGCCAAAACACAAAAACCCATTTTCAAGCCCAAAACTATGTCGAAAAATCATTCGTGGTTACAAATGACGGCTGGATAAATGGTTGCAAGGAACGAAAGAGGTCTCTTTTGTCCGTTGAGCCTTTCTGCATTGCCACTTCATAAGTTTTAAGACCATACCAAAAAGGAGTAATATACAAGACGCATAAGCATGTGATATATCTATCTATGTGTATATATATGAGAGTATATATACTCGAATATATATATGCATATCAACATAATAATTATTGTTGTTACTGATGGTTTTTCTACCTTATTTTCTGCCTCTATATGTTTTGCCACTTGCCTCTTTGGTCTGTGGGTAAAAAAAGAAAAAAAAAGACAAGAAAATAAAGCATCAAAGAGGAGGAGAGGAGTGAGAATTAGATAGTAATTTATTGTTTCTAATGAGGTTAGAGACCTCGTTGGAGTAAGAAATATTTATGATGAGTACTGTGTTTTGTAAAAACCTTTTGTTGTTTCATATTGCTCGCGATATGGAAACTCGTTTTATTCATTTATGTATCATCACATTATAATTATCGTATATGATGAACACCTTGAGATTTTTTTTTTTTTTAAAGTTATTGAATGCTACAACACATAGTACACTGGACGTCACAGAATCAGAATGTCCAGCTTTAAAAAGTTTTAATGTTCACAAATTTAGAAGATATAATTTTTCTTACAATTTGGAAACAGAGAATTAATATTTGTTATGTGGATGAATGTGCATGTGTATTTTTTTCTATTAAGCGTCTATCGTTATATTCTTTGTAATCAGACTCGCGTATTGGCATGAAAAATAAGAAATTGTAATTACATGTATAAAGAACAAACAAACATGATATAGATTTTAAGATTTAGCTATGCTCAAAAAATATATCAGTACTCTAACTATACAAGATGATCCAAGCCCATATAACTCATTTTTATTTACATAAAAGCCCACTTTCCCTCCTAAACCCAAATACAGCCCAGAGAATCGTCGCCTTTCTCCTTCCTCCTTGTCTACTCTGTTGTGGGAGAGAGAGAGAGAGGGGAAGGGATCATAAAAAAGCGTAGAGTCATGGGAGATGTTAACGTAGACGACGACGCAATTCTCAAATCCTTCCTCGCCGAGGTCGGTGAAGTGGAGAGGGACAACGAAGTCGTCAGGTTCCTTTTCCTAATGCCTATATCTAGCTCTTATTACACAACCCTGCTCCTGATCCGACCCGTGTCTAAGCGTTATTATGCTATCCATAGTGCATTAGGCTTTCTATGTGCTAAGATTTTAGCTTATCAATATGTTAAGACCACCATCGTAACTTAGGGAACTGTCTGAATGTAACTACAACTGAACTAGCAGTGTTGTCTCCTTCACTATGCACTTTGATTACAAACCGCATCTTGTGAAAACTCGATCAAGTTCTCCTCTTTTCATTGGAGAAGATATGATACATGTGAATAACAATTATGCACATAGCTTCCATACTATGGATTACTTAGCTTTACTGTTAAATTTGTTTCCTTGTATGCTCCTAGTGTTGCAGCCCATGTCTGTTATGATCATATCTTAAAAAGTTTGAAACTTTGTTGCAGGATTCTCTCATGCTTCAAGCTGAACCCGTTTGAGCATCTCAACCTTTCTTTCGATTCTTCCACGGATGATGTTAAAAGACAGTACCGAAAGGTATTCTTCACTTCTTTTACTTACACTGCCAAGAACATTTGTTTCTCTTCATCTATGAAGAATTCACTGGAAAACTTTGTGACTAATTTGTACTTTTACCAGATATCTTTGATGGTTCATCCTGACAAATGCAAGCATCCACAAGCACAAGAGGCTTTTGGAGGTTAATATTCTCTAGAAGATTTATTTGCATATTGTGTGAAATTCGCCATTTGAGTATTGCATCAGGAATGAAATGCTTACGCCTCTTTGAAAAGAGTTGTCATCTTTATATGGGTTTTAATTTACTGAACAGCGTTGGCAAAAGCGCAACAATTACTGCTGAACGATCAAGAAAGAGATTATATTCTCACCCAAGTCCATGCTGCTAAAGGTTATAGTCATCTTGGATACATGTTTTACCTGTTTGTTTGGTTGCTAGATCATTTGAAATTTCTGCCAGAATCTGTAATTTACTTTCTATTGTTCAACCTTCTTTTCTTGAACTGCGAAATGCAGAAGAACTTAAGATGAAGAGAAAGAAACAATTGAAGAAAGATACCGCCTCTAAAATAAAGTCCTTGGTTGATGAGGTAGGAAACCGGTTCTTTTGGGTTTAGATCTAAGCTAAGCTATTTAGCTGAGATGTTTTGCCTTTTCTTATTTTCCGATGTGACCCCCCCTGCTACTTACATATTGTAGAACCCGGTGCTTGTTATTTGCGCATGAAATAATAATTATCTTAGATACATAATGTAGCTCATATTTGTCAAAATTTATGTGTTAGATTAAAGGATATCTCAATGAATTACTGCTCTCTGTCTTTATTCTTCTGTTGTTTGATCCGATTGCTATATTGTCAAAACTCGATGTTTCTAGATTCCTCTGAACTTGCAGTGATACTGATACACATTTTTTACACAGGGAAAGCATGAGCAAATATATGAGCAATCTGAAGAGTTTCAGAAGGAGCTTAAGTTAAAGGTCCGAGAGATATTAACAGACCAAGAGTGGCGTAGAAGAAAAATGGCCATGAGGGTATGTGGAGTTTCTAATTTGCCTTGGGTTATATTATCTCCGTGAATAGTTAGACGATTCATTCATTTTTGTTTTTGTGGGTTATTGCTTCTTGACATTCAGATATCAGAAGAAGAGGGAAGACTGAAGAAGGATGAAGAAGAACAAAAGGAGATATGGAAGAAAAAACGTGAGCATGAAGCACAGTGGGAAGGAACAAGAGAAAAAAGGGTTTGTGTTTTTTGTTAATCCATAGTCCTGATTCCGAGCCTGCCTATGAATCCATTAGTTTAGAACCATTTAATCTCACCATTTGGCACTTAAGTACGGTTAGAAATGGCTTTAGAGAAGAGAATTCATTTGAAATAGTTAAAACCATTATTGTCAGTTCCAAGCAGATACTGCTTTGACACTTGTTTTTGAGCTCGAAGAGCAAGTCCTTGTTCCATCTTCTGATGATTTATTATAAAGACGATATATATGCAATTTATTAAAAGTTTGGGTTTCCATGTGCAGGTATCAAGCTGGAGAGACTTCATGAAAGTAGGAAAGAAGGTACGTTAGCTAGGAAAAACTCCTACATTTTTTTATTATTTTGTTTTTCCTTGAGTCAGATTTCAATCTAAGCTTCTGTTATCATCATCCTTCAGGCCAAAAAGGGAGAGACACGTCCTCCAAAGCTGAAGACAGAGGATCCAAACAAATCATACGTCCAAAGGCCGGTCAAGAAAGGCTGATCTCTCACTCTTTTTACTGTTGTTGCCATTGATAGATTTGGTATGATCTCACACTTGTTCTGCTTGTGTCTGTGTTTCTCCTCTTTGTACATCAACATCTTTCCAAATACATCAGAAACATGGAATAGATATAAAAACTTATCTCACTTATCAAACGCTTGACCTTTTAACTTTTGTATTGCGTCAGATAACGTCTTCAGACTTGAATTAATAAAGTTTGATCTTCTTTCTATCACTCTGTTGCTTGAGGTGGAAACTATATAGTGCTCACTACAAAAGACAAGGAAAATAGGATGTTCTCTTCATAGATTTCCTTGACAGAACCATAATGGTACACAGTCCCCACACCTTGGGGGTAAAAAAAAATCTCTGCTTATATACAGCACCAGCTCCAAAAGAAACAAAAAAAAATAAATAAAAGAAAATACAACTTTGATATCTCAAAGTGGGTTTAATCTTTGTTTTCGTGTGATATATATGTAATGTCACAACAACTCACAAGGGTGCGCTCGAATTACCACCAAAACTGGTTAACTTGTTTCAAGCCTCCCCAAGGATTGTTTCGCCTTTGCCTCTGAAAGTGATTGTTGTTCTTCAACCCACATGAAACCTGCTTAATACTCTTATCCGGTCCAAAAAAACTTCTCTATTATTCCTCATGCCACTTGCTTGCAGACGAGAAATCACCAAAACTTTTCCCTGAAAAAGACATACGCAGAAGCAGAATAGAATTGAGAATTTGTTTATATTCATTAAGAGAATACCAACTCAATGCAATACCACACGACTTCTTAAAACAAAAACATAGTAGAGAGATGAAACTGATAAGTGCAGGAAGCACATTTCATGGCAGAAAGTCAAAATGTTTCTTATGATTAATGATCAGGGCGCAAAGTCAAGTCAATGTAGACATATACCATAACTAAAAATACATGCTTCTCTTTAGCAAATTATTGAGAAATCCGAGTCTGTAACAATGTTAACAACCAAAGTCCTCAGTATCCTTTATTTTCCACCATAACCAAAGTTTCACATATAATCAGACTACTGATGGTAGAGCAACACTAAAGATTTATAGGTTATAATATCAGTGCTTGAGTGATCCAAACCAATAAATTGTATTCTCAATTATTCTCAGCCAAAAATATAACAAAGCAATGCAGCTGATAAGAGCAAGGTATCCTTTTCAAGGCAGGTTTGTATAATCCAAAATGACTCTTCTGTCTCATCAACAGAAAGCAATGTAAAACCTGTACGCATGGAAACCTTCAAAATAATCCAAACTGCTGTTCTTTAACTTTTAACTGATAAACATCTTAAACCAGTGTCTGATGATTAATTTTAGAAAAAAATATAACTATAATCTCATCACTTACCACCACAGCCAATGTTGTTCTTATAAACATGTTTCTGACTGAATGGTTTAGACTTTAGATCAAACAAGCCCTAACATTACAACTATCAACTAATCAACCGTAAATTTCCTAACCAAGCCACACAGACTTAAGCAATGAGGCTTTGAAACACTTACCGGCGAAACTTAATCTCTGAAAATCACCGAGTCTGCAATGGCCAATAATGGCTTCAAGCAATCAGGAGTAAACTTGCGTGCAAAAAGGTAAGAGCTTGAATGGCTTGATCTCCTGAGTCTCTTGATCAACTCCGGCACCACTTCCTTGCGTTTGTAAGTATAAGGATGTCCTTTCACAGTGCCGGTCCAGTTAACCTGGGTCAAGGTATATCCAGTACACCCATCCGGATCCTTCATGTTCAACAACGTCGGAAAGTAATGCTCCTCGGGGTAACACGCGTCAGAACGATAACACGGAAGCTTAAACTTCCTCCACAAGACCCGATCTTTGATAGTTAACAACGCATGTCTTCTCGTCATAACAAAGAACTGCGAACCCACTCTGAACTTCTCAAACGGAACCTCAGGCAACATAGCGTATCTCCCCCGAGCGTTGTATCGTTTCCAAAGCCTCGGTTCATCGGAGATAAGCTCGATGAAGGTCCGATACAAGACCCGGACACCTCTCGGACTCGGATCCGGGTCAGATTTATCGAACGTTGAGGATTCGAAGAGGGAGCTATAAACGTAGTTGAACGAGTGTAGAGGGATACAGTACTGAGATAGCACGGCGAAGTAAGTGTTGGCGGGATCGTCGAGAAAGGCGGTGGCGAGGAGACGTCTCGTCGCGGAGATGAGTGTCGGGGAGGCACGTGCGGTGCGTTTCGCGTTTGCGATGAACGCGTTCTCAAAGACTGAGCCTTTATTGGGGCGTGTGATGTTCACGAAGGGATCTGCGTGGACGTAGACGTTGTAGAGAGACTTGGGGTGGTTGGAGAAGAACCGGTCCCAGATCGGCGCGAAGTGGAGGTCGGAGTTTGTGAGGAAGAGGAAGGCGATCTTGAGCTTAGGGTTTGGGTAGCCGGAGGAGAGATGGGAGAGGGAGGTTGACGCTGCGGCGGAGGCGAATAAGGTTTGGTCGGAGATCTCGTCGGAGATTGGGATGAGGGATTCGGTGGGTGGAGATGGGAAGACATGTGGGGCGATGAAGATGAAGAAGATGATTGGGAGAGAGAGGAGGAGGGAGAAGGAGAGGATGAACTGCTTCGAGTACATTGAGGAAATCGAGAGTTCGAATCTGAAACCCTAGAAATCTAACCCCAATGTGCGTAGATCCTCCATTGGATTGGGAAAGATCAGAGCTTTAAGAAACCCAGAACTTTCCACGGATTTGAGGAGATGGATTGAACGAAAGATGATCTCTTTTTGCAGGAATGATCCTTCAAATCTCAAACACTAGAGACCCTTCAATCGAGATCACGATTTGCTCCTCCTCTCAGAACGAAATCGCAGAGGGAAGAAGGCGAATAAACCCAGAAAGAAACCTTTTTCTCCAGATTGAATAGATTTCAAAGGGATCTTCAGATTCCAATAGTGAAAAAGAAACTAGAAATCAAGATCTCTGTCACAGTAAGTGGTGGTGATAATGATAATGTAGACGATTGAGATAGAGAGAGGCGATTTGTTCTTCTTCTTCCTTTGTTGCGTTGTAATTGACGCGAAAAATTAGTTTTTTTTATGAGACGGAGGGGTATTTGTGTCAATTACAAACCGACAAGCGTAACCCCTGACGTCGTCAAGTGTTTGTTTGTTTACTAGATCGAGGGATAAGTTAACGGCGTTAGTCTGTGTTTCCGTCGTTGGTATTTCGGCAATGGCTTCGGTGATGATGCAGCATCGGTCGATGAAGATGTCGGAATGCTATTTTCCTCTTTTTTTTTTAATTTGAATAAAACGTGATTGATTGATTTAAATAATAAATTAGATATTGAATGTTGTATCTAATTTCGGTTGGTCCAACTGATTTGTTAACTGGCCTGCATTATTTGCTGGAATGTTATTTTACCGAATGAGCCCTAGGATAGACTCGGTCCAAGAGAAGTGGGCAGAGCTGTAACAATTACAAAAAGGGCCCATTAAACTTTTCTTTTCTAAAAAAAAAGAAATTAATTAAAGTGATCACATTTTGAAATATATTTTTTAAATGGTTCATACTTAAAATGGGTTGAAAAGTTCAAAATTTCTTCTATAATATTGTTTTAAAGGACCCGATTTTGTATGTTTGTTTTAGGGCTCTCAAAAGTGACTGGGCCTACATGTCCAGAGCTACACCAACTACTAAATAGTGGGAAACCCTGACTTTTTCTTCCTCACAGTATACACTATTTGTTGAGATGTTTTAATTTACTTGTTAACCGAGTAATATACAAAGTTGACTATTAATTTAATTTTTATAGAAACAATTTTTATTATGTCGCGTACTTAAAATTCTTATATCAAAGTGTTCTTGGAACACTTAAGAATATTAGATGATGCTAAAAGTTTAATTTCAGATTCTCATATAATAAAGAAGCAAATCTACCACAAAATGCTAGTTGTTGTTATTAGCATTTTCAAAACTATGTTAGTAGACACTCAGAGAAAATTATAATCATGCTTGATTGTAGTAAAACACAACTTGGATTTTTTAAGTATGATTTACATTCTCAACCAATTAGATTTTTCATGTTATTATACCTAAATTCTTTTGCTTGATATGGTAAATCGTATCATAAAAATTTGTTAGAATTTTTTTAAGATAATAAATTATAATTATTACTAATATTTTCTTTAAAATTGTCATTTAAAATTATTATATATTTGATAAACCTTTAAAATTTATGAAAAATACTTAGGTTCACCCCCTAAGGTGAACCTTTAAATTCACCACATTTCTTATAACCAATCAAACTGCCACGTAGATTATTAAATAAAAAATATTAATCTTTATTTTAAAAATATAAAATAACAAAAAAAGGAATAACGTCAATTTTAACATTGTCGCTAACTAAACTCTAACCCTAAATTAAATTTCTAAACCCTAAACCCTAAATATAAACTCAAACCCTACACTCTAAACCCCAAACCATAGACTCTAAAACCCAAACCATAGACCCTAAACCTAAAACCAAACTTTAGACCCTAAACCTTAGACTCTAAACCTTAGACCCTAAACTTAAACCCTAGGATTTAAGATTTGGGGTTTGGGTTTAGGAGTTAAGTTTTAGGATTTAGAGTTTTGGGTATAGGATTTGGGTTTAGGATTTATAGGGTTTAAGGTTTGGGTTTAGGATTTATAGGGTTTAAGGTTTGGGTTTGGGTTTAGGAGTTAGAGTTTAAGATTTAGAATTTTTGGTATAGGATTTGGATTTACGGTTTAGGGTTTGGGTTTAAGGTTTAGATTTAGGGTTTAGGATTTAGATTTAGGGGTTTCCTAGTGGTGTTAACGTTAAAGTTGGGGTTCATTATTTTCTGTAGCTATTTTGTTTTTTGTTAATATTTTTTAATAATTTTTATTTAATAATCTATGTGGCAATTTGATTGGTTATAAAAGATGTGGTGAATTTAAAAGTTCACCATAGAGGTGAACCTAAGTATTGTTCAAAATTTATACATGTCTTGTATTAAATTATTTTGATAACATTATATTTTAAAATTTATAAAATCAATGTATATTTAGATTTGTGACTGATACTTATAACAATAATATAAAATTATAGAAAGAAGATCTTAATATTTTTCATTGCATTTATTAAAATAGAAATACATAAATTTGTTGATATAGTTATCAAATTAATATTATCTTTGATTTCTTAGCTAAATTTCCATTTTTCTCTTTATAAATTTATCCTTTCCAATAGGAGAAGAATTGAATAAAAACAAAACAAATTCTTAAAGTAAAAAGGAAAAAAGAAATATATAAAAAGTGCTCCGCTTCACATGAGACCTCGAACATAAGCAAAACCCAATTAGCCTTCTTCCGAACAAACTCCGTCTCCTTCTCCTTTCTCCTCTGTTAGGGTTTTCTTAAGAAGGGAGAAAAGATGTTTAGAAGAGGACCTTCGAGTAAGAGCGACAACACCAAGTTCTACGAGATCCTTGGTGTTCCCAAGACCGCATCGCCTGAAGATCTCAAGAAGGCTTACAAGAAAGCCGCCATCAAAAACCATCCTGACAAGGGTGGAGATCCTGAGAAGGTATTGAATCTTAGATCCCCCTTCTTTATTTGCTTAGATTCTGTGGAATTGGATTTGTTTCCTTTGAGAAAGTTAGTTCCTTTATAGTTTGATTTGGGTTCTTCGATCGATAGAGGTCGTGTAAGCTCTTGGGTCTTCGTTAAATATGTCTACAAGTCCGGTTCGATCTGAAAGTTTCGAGCTTTAGGTCTTTGAAGCTTGCTAGGGATGATAGCTACTTGGATACTCCACTTGATGATTCTTGAACTTGATTTATCTTTAGATGTTATTACGTGTATAGGTTTTGTCTGTGGAAACCTTTAGACTTGTTGTTGAAGATATTTAATGGTACTTTACATGTCTCTCTGCAGTTTAAGGAGCTAGGTGAGGCTTACGGAGTTCTGAGTGATCCAGAGAAGCGTGAGATCTACGATCAGTATGGAGAGGAAGCACTCAAGGAGGGAATGGGTGGTGGAGGCGGTGGACACGACCCGTTTGATATCTTCTCCTCCTTCTTTGGTGGTGGTGGAAGCCCATTCGGAGGTGGAAGCAGCCGTGGAAGGAGGCAGAGGCGTGGTGAAGATGTTGTTCACCCCTTGAGGGTTTCCTTGGAAGATCTTTACCTCGGAACAACAAAGAAGCTCTCACTTTCTAGGAATGCTCTGTGCTCAAAGTGTAACGGGTTAGTAGATAAACCTCTGTCTTGTCTTTCAAATTATTGATCTTTTTTTTGAATGTCCAAGATGCTTATAAAGAGTTTGATTTTGTGATGGCAGAAAGGGTTCAAAGTCTGGAGCTTCAATGAAATGTGGTGGATGTCAAGGAAAGGGAATGAAGGTCTCGATCAGACAGATTGGACCTGGAATGATTCAGCAGATGCAGCATGCTTGTCATGATTGCAAGGGTACAGGAGAGTCCATCAATGATCGTGACAGGTGTCCACAATGCAAAGGAGATAAAGTTATCCCCGAGAAGAAGGTGCTTGAAGTAGCTGTTGAAAAGGGAATGCAACACAACCAGAAGATCACATTCCGCGGACAAGCAGATGAAGCGGTTCGTGACACTCTCATCTTGTCTCTTCTTTCAATCATCATTACATTACTCTTCTATTAACTTTCTACTTTCTTTTGAATTTTGAAAACAGCCTGATACAGTCACTGGAGATATAGTGTTCGTCGTTCAGCAGAAGGAGCACCCAAAGTTCAAGAGAAAGGGAGATGATCTCTTTGTGGAACACACCCTCTCTCTAACCGAAGCTCTCTGTGGTTTCCAGTTCATCTTGACTCACTTGGACTCAAGACAGCTTCTCATCAAATCCAACCCTGGGGAGATTGTGAAGCCAGGTACGTATTAGCCTCTCTCCTTGTTTTATCCACGCCACTTCTCTGTGACTTACCGTCGTGTGTATTTTGGTTGTTAATAGATTCATACAGGGCGATAAGCGACGAGGGGATGCCGATGCACCAAAAGCCCTTCATGAAGGGTAAGCTCTACATCCACTTCACGATCGAGTTCCCGGAATCGCTGAGCTCAGTTCAGACAAAGGCCATTGAAGATGTCTTGCCAAAGCCGGCAAATGCAGCTCTGAGCGACATGGAAATAGATGAGTGCGAAGAGGCAACGCTGCACGATGTGAACATTGAAGCTGAGATGAAAAGGAAGGCTCAAACTCAAAGAGAGGCTTATGATGACGATGATGAAGAAGAAGGCCCAGGCGGTGGTCATGGTGTTCAATGTGCTCAGCAGTAATCGACATGCGCTTTAGTGCTATCCAACATTTGCGTTTTTTAATTTTCTTCATATTATTTTTGGATCTTTTTTAGACTTTGCCCAAATTCTTGTTACAATTTTTATTTTAATTTTTGAATAATCTTTTCTAGATTTTCAGATTGTCCTGACCACCTGCAATTCAATGTGAAAAATTAAGAGATTTTACGAAAATAGTTTTTAGCTATAGTTTATACTTAATAGAAAATGCTTTATATATCATAAGTTGTATAGGGTTGCTGATGAAGCTTTATATCAAGAAACAAGACAAGACTAGTACAATGCTACCACTCTATTAGCTATTATTACATCTAGAATTGTCTGAAAATGGTCCACATGTAATCTCAACTTCGACCATTATGATGCAACATCGATCTTCTTCTGTAGATACCGGTATACATGTGTTATTGAGAAGGAAGGTGGCTCGTACCTCGATTTTATACAGAGTCGAGCCACGGCTAGAACTTTCTGGAGTTCTCTAGAGTTGTAGCTGTTGCCTAGATCTGGATCAATCATCTTATCAATGGAGTTTGCAATGCAAGAGTGCTGTACCCATTCGATCAAGTCTTCGCCTTGTCTGTCTGATGATTGTCCTGTGATCAGTTCCAACATCAACACTCCTAGCTGGAATATCACGTTTCCACATTCCTCATCCGCACATGATCCTATACGTCAGTTTTCAAAATCGTAAATAAAGCGAAAAGCAATGATCTTGGAAAGAATAAGAAGATTTAGTTTTTACCTTCGGAGCAAGCATCATTGGTTGTTTTGGGATGGCTTTGTGTGTGTCTGTTGATGCGGATGTCTGTAATCTGCGAGAAGAAGGGTTCAGTTATTGAAAATCACTTTATCGGTACTGAACTTTATACTCTTTGAACTTACTTTGGGGGTGAAGTTTTGATCCAGCATGATGTTACATGAGTTCACTGAAACATCATAGATCTGTGCATCACTACTGCTGAAGATTAGCAAGTATTCCTGCGGTTAAAGAGCGGATCATAATCATCTTCATGCATACTCCAAGTTAACAGTATAACCGGTGTTAGTTAAGCAATATTACAGTCTACGGTTTTTAAAAGCAACTTACTAATGCAGCTGCGACCCCAATGGCTATTTGGATGCGAGTCTTCCAGTTCAAAGGAGTCTTAAGAGGATCTATCAAGAAACAGACAGAAGATTTAGGAAAGGTTTGAATAATGTTATGATGATGATGTTTTGAAGCGGTGTTTACCATTAAGATGCTCTTTCAAGCTTCCATTTTCAATATTGTCGTACACTAGCAGCCTGAGAAGCAGGCAAGCAAGAATAAGAGATGAAAAGCCAAAAAAACAGAAGCATTCTTTTTGTTTATTTTGTAGATTTGAAGAAAGAAGGAAAACCTTTTGCGTCCGGTGCAAAACCCACGAAGTGTGAGGAGATGGCGGTGACGTAAGCGTCCCAAGAGCTGGACTTCCTCATAAAACCTCTCACGTCCAAGATCGAGAGACTTGAGTTCTTTGACCAAAGCAACCTCACCACCTTTGAATTTGGCTGTGTATGCAGAACCGTGATAGTTGGTGTAAATAACCTTACGGAAACCTTCAGTTGCTTTCACGAGTTCCTTGTATCCGAATCTTCTCACAAACTCTATCCTACCTGTGATGATGATGGCACGCAATGCAATGTTGTATAAATCTTTCCAGAAACAGAACATAAGAGACTAAGAGATCAGCTCAACTTAAGTAGTTTAAGTCAAACTAAGCAGGTACAACTGAAATAGAAGCTTACAAATACATTAGTATTAAGAGTAACAAGTCATATTGCACATAAGCATATGCTTG
The DNA here is from genome assembly GCA_905132885.1 of Moricandia moricandioides. Lineage (NCBI taxonomy): Eukaryota > Viridiplantae > Streptophyta > Magnoliopsida > Brassicales > Brassicaceae > Moricandia > Moricandia moricandioides. The sequence continues at coordinate 104,129 of CAJHQQ010000348.1, forward strand.
TAGTGTAGAGAAGATTAAAGACTTGTATATATATACTTTTACATTGTACACATTTCTAAGGTTAATATATTCCCAGTCACTCATTGCTTCTAATATGGTGTCACATAGAGAAATAACATGGTCTCACTCACATAGCCTTTCACTAAAACAAAGTCACTTAAATGGTTCATCAAATCCACTAAAGCCTTAACTATATGACATCTGTGTAGAGTTGAATTTTGATAGTGGAATCAAACTATAGAATGTAATCTGGAAACAGAAGTGATTCATTGAAGGCGCATCTAGTGAATCAGAAAAAAGCTGGAAGATGAAAAGGAAGCGAAATTGTGGCTCACCGGAGCGAGTACGGCGGAGCCAGGCGAGAAGAAGGAAACGGACTCTGCGGCTGAGGCGAGCTCGATCATCTATGGCCATTCGTTTCTTCACTCTATCTAGAGAAATGATTGAGGGAGAAGATTGGATCTGATGCTTTTCTTGGAAGTTTTGGGAGTGTCAACTGTACGACATCATTAGCTGTAAATCTCTCTATCTTTTCCTCTCTTTTTTTTTTCTGCTTTCCCACCATCTTTAATCATAACGGTTTTCTTAATAGTAGTTAATTAGTTACTCACTTACTCTTTACTGCCTTAAAATTTAGATTGCAGAAAAAAAAGCTATTTTAGTGAACCGGATTATCCCTGACGCGCGTGTGTTAAAAATACTTTCACGCGCACCCTATTATACATAGAACTGGTATTTTGGATATTGGTTCGGTTTTGTTTGGTTTGAGTATTTTGATATCATATAGTTTAGATAGGGAGCTACACTATCCATTTACTACTTCACCTATTTTTGGTTCGGTTTGGTTCGGTCCGAATAGTTTTAGATTCGGTTCGGATAATAAAACTAAGAATCAGAAAATACTGAATGGAAAAATTTGGTTTTCATTTAGTTTCGTTTTCGGTTTGGTTATTTAGGTAATTCATATTAAATATTAAATATTTTGGATAAAATAGTGAATAAATTAAGATAATTCATATAAAAATCTTGAATTTTCAAATTACTTTCAGATATTTTTTGGTAGTTAAGATACTTTATAATAATTTAGTTTTTTTAACTATTTTTGAATATTTTAATAGATTTTAAAATTATAAATATATATTGAGATATGTTATATGTATATATAATTAATATTTTATATATTCGAAAATCCGTTCGGTTCGGTTCAGTTAGTTTAGATATAGAATACATAAACTATTTAGGTATTTGAAGATTTCGCTTCGATTTCGGAATAGAGTATTTCGGTTCAGTTTTTTGGTTTCGACTATTTTGTCCAGCCCTACTATACACGGCTCAGACCCGACCCGGCGGCCCAATTGGAGACCCAGATTCCATCGAGTATCCAAAATTGTGAATCGCTCTTCTTTCTCGCCTGCTGCTGCTGCTGCTGCTGCTTCTTCCTCCGCGGCTTCAGGTACGTTAAACTCTCAAATCCCATCGTTACTTCCGTCCTTGTTGGTTTTCTCTGATGAATTCTTATTATCACTGATCGAATCAATGTTTTCCCCCTGATTGAGAGATTAGATTTTCGTTTTCGATTTTGATCATCAAGTGTCTACTGAAACAATCTCTGAGAAATCCATCATCTGAATCCGATATCGTAATACACGCGAACTGAAAAAAAACTGTAATTTGATAGTGTACAGTATCTGTAATCCGCTTTGCATTAGTGCATAAAGGTTGAAGCTTTAGCTGAATGGTGGCTACATTTTAGAATTGTATTTTCTCTGCTAATTTAATCTTTTTATGTTCGTGTTAGAGATCTTCACGCTATGCCTGCTGTGCAGTGAACCTGAAGTTTCTTTCTGAGTAGTTGAATTTTTGTTTTGTCAGATTTGCGAGAAAGTGAAAATGAGAAGACAGGGAAACTTTGCAGACTCGCCTGCTAGTGGATATGGAGCTGGACAGATGCAGAATGCACATTCTGATTTTCAAGGTCAGTTAGAGGCATTCACGCCTGAGAGGGACCAACCAGAGGGTCAATGGAGATGGGAAAGAGATGGTCCACAAAATATGTCAAGGCCTATGGCAACTGCTGTTTACAATGAAAGTAAGTCTCTTTACCTTAGCATTGTATGGAAGAGAAAGTATCATACGATGGGTTTGCTTCTTAAGTCTCGTAGGCAATGATATTATTATTTAGAAGTTTTGGTGAAGTCTTCGTTTTTTTTGAACAACGGTGAAGTTTTGGTGAAGTATCACACGACGTTGAAGTCTATATATAAGCTGATGCATTGTCTGTATCAAAGCAATGCTCATATACAACAGTTTTTGTATAAATTGTAGTGGGTGAGTTCTTCCATGGAATTTCATGTGAGATGAGAGGAATAGTAGTAGTTGCATAGAAGTTTTGATAGAAATATTTTCAAAAACCGTAAGAGGAAAGACAACAGTGATATGACTCCTTTTGTAGTTCCTGCATCGAGTGTATCTCTTGATTCCAGCGTTGTGTTCATGCAGGTCAAGGCGTTGATTCATCGAGGACATATTACCGTGGCCAAATGGATCCAAAATCAGGAATGGAGACACAAGGCAGCGGTCCAAGAGCTCAACCACAGCACCAAGAAAACCAGAAACCTGGCTATGAGAATAACCGTGGGATGCCGACCTTTGAAAGTCTTGAACACAAGTTTATGGATGATATAACAAGACTAGCAAAAGATCAAATCGGAGCAGAGGATGCAGAGATTGCCAGACATCGAGAGGTTAGCAATAAAAAGTTGGAAACTCTGCTACTTGAAACACTCTAGTTTTGGTTTTAATTTGTTGACCTGAAGTCTTTTTAATTCTCTGTATACAGAAAATAAACACCATTAATACTCGGTACGAAGAACAGTTAGCTGCACTGAGATCACGTCACGCAGGTAAAAGAGAAGAGATCATGAGGAAAGAATCACAAGCTAGGCAGCAACAATACAAGCAGCAAACCGATGGGATGATGGATCAGTACCATCCAAACGCGGTTGGTGCTGCTAATCTAAGACCATCTGGCCATCCCCAGGGTTACATTGGCAATGCTCAAGATCCAGCTGATGCACAACCATCCAGATCCTATGGCTCAGATCGGTTTGAAGCATATGGAGAGAGACCAAGGTTTCATGGATTCGAATCTAGGGGTCAGTATCCTGGTGGGACAGTCTCACGGTTCTACTGATGTGATGAGTTCACTAAACATATCGTGTTACTTTTTTTGGATTGTAGATCAATCAAAGCTTTCGAGACTATCCAGACTTTGAAATTGAATTACAATGGCTTTGTTCTTATTATAAATATGCGTTTGTCTTTTTAACCTTCTTAAAAGACGCATCATATGATAGATTCGCCTTAACAGCTTGCATAGTGTCAGTCAGATCCAAAAGATAGTGACTAAAGCTACTTTATTGATTACTTTGTCAAGTGTATTAGTATAGGCTTGTTATCCATAAATGTTGTGATCAACATGCAATTCAATTTAATCAAATCTGTGATTCAAAGCCGTAAACATCGCCGTAATTCTTTTATTTAAATTTACATATTTGAACCGTTTAGAACATTTACACTACTTATTTTCTTATGTGCTTCCTAATTAAAATTAGGAATTGAGATTATACAGAATTATTAATTTAACAGCGAATACAACTTGAAAATGAAAAACAAAACTTGAAAAATGTTTTATTGTTCAAATACAAATTAAGAAAGATCGTATAACAATTACAACTTTTTTTAACATGAAAAAATAATATTATATAAATAATTCGATATTTGTTTTATTAGCAACAATAGTATACAATTTTGTAAAATATAAATTAACATATAAAATTTCCCTCCTTCACAAAAAATAAAAAACTGCGTGCGTGCGTGCCTTGTTAGACGGTGATTGTCTGAAGAAAATATCGGTCCTCCTCCTCTCCATAAACATCTCTCTCTCTCTCGCTGCTAATCTTTGCTTTTTGGCAACCGTGTGCGGAGGAACAATGAGCGTGGCATCATCATCGTCCGATGAATCTCCCGTTTCAGCTCCGCGGATCGATTCGTTCAACGGCCAGCAGAGTGTCTATTTCGTCCCCTTCAGGTATCTCGCTATCGTATTCTTTCTTTCTGATTGGAATATTCGGAGAATCTGAATCGCATCCCAGTAACTGAGGAGTATGATTCGAATATGGCTTGGATTTAAAAACTGATTTGATCATTTAGAGATTTGAACTTTTTGAATATCTCAGGTGGTGGAAAGATGCTCAAGAGTCAATGCCTTGTGAATCTGTTGAAAAAAGAGACATCTTGTTGTATACAGCAGCGACTACTGGGTCGTCTTACGGAGGCCCAATGAAGTTGATTAACAACATCTTTAACTCTGATATTTTGTTTCATCTGAGGAGGGAAGGAGATGCGTTACAGAATGGTGAGTCCGGAGAAGCAAGCGTCTCTGGCAGGGACTTTGCTTTGGTCTCAAGTGATATGTGGATTCAGGCACTCAAATGGTAAGGGCGTTGTTTCTTATGTGCGTACCAGATGGTTCCTTCTTAGATTGACTTGATTCAATCTTTTGAAATAGTAGTTTGTGTGAGAAAGCTTCAAATGATTGTTATATTCTCGTTGCTATTGTATATATGCTTGGGGTTCTCTGCATACTGTTCCTTTTAAAAAGGCGAAGGTATGTCCTTAGTTTGTGATATATTACTTCTTTGCTCCCAGGCACCATGATGATAAAAATAATGAGAAAGGCGTAAAAAGTTTCTCGGCTGGAGGTGTTGACAGAGGTGATGTTTATCCAGTACAACTCAGGCTCTCCGTCTTGCAGGAAACCAATTCATTGGCGGTTAAAATTTGCAAAAAGGTATCTTCAACTTTACAGCCCCTTTGTTTGCCTTATCTACTTCTTTAATGGCGTCATTTCTTGCTGCTGTAGAAGTGCAGTGATCCATATTTTTCATTGGGACTTGGTTTACTCAGAACTAAAATTTCATAATTGAGTTTCCCTATGAGACATTGCATAACTATAGGTCAGGAGAATCTACCTTCTATCTGCTGAGTTTATATACTTCTAATTTGAAACTTCATCTTCCACTGAAGATTCATACTTGAACCATTTGTATGATCTTTTCTGGTTTCAAATCTTATGTTTTTCCGCCTGCAGGACAATTCAGTTGAGTGCTTCAGACGAGCATGCAAGATATTCAGTTTGGATTCGGAGCAGGTAATGTGTTCCATGTATGATCTTCTTACCTACAATGTACACGATATGCATGCCAGTTTATCCTTATGTGGCACATGCAATACTTATGATATTTATTCATGCAATTACAAATTATACCTGTACCTTGGTTCTGTAGCTGCGAATTTGGGATATTTCTGGGCAAACAACCACGTTTTTCGAAAGTGATCTGAACAATTCCAAGGATTGCCAACAAAGAGATCAAGAAGTAAGTTTGACGCCTTCCCTTTTCCTTTTTTTTCTTTCATATTTCCTTGATGCGGTAGTTTTTATTCGTCATTACTTTTGGTCCAACAGATGCTCTTAGAGCTGCAGATTTATGGGTTATCAGACTCCATCAAATTGAAGGAATCGAAAAAAGAAGATGGTTCCACACAGCAAACCAACGGAATTACAAACGGCATTAATGGTGGCACACCGTTCAGATTTGGACGAAGTCATTCTTTGAGTTTTTTGGGAAAAGCTGGAGAAGCCGGAACTTTGGGGCTGACAGGCTTGCAGAATCTAGGAAATACTTGTTTCATGAACAGCTCCCTTCAGTGCTTGGCTCATACACCAAAGCTTGTTGACTTCTTTCTTGGAGAGTACATCAGAGAAATAAATCTGGAGAACCCATTGGGAATGAAAGTATGCCAATCTATGGTTCTTTATATAAATATTATACCGTGGCTGACTAATATATTATCTTGCTTCTTGGTTAGCCTCACCGATCATATTTTCTTCTGGCAGGGTGAGATCGCTTTAGCTTTTGGTGACTTGTTAAGGAGTTTGTGGGCTCCAGGCGCATCAACAGTGACCCCAAGGACATTTAAAGCAAAACTTGGCCGATTTGCTCCTCAGTTTAGTGGCTTTAATCAGCATGATTCGCAGGTCAGGGAAAACCTTCAGTTTATAGAATCTGAATTAAGTGAGCCTTCCTGATGTTTCTTCCTGTCTCTCAGCATTACGACTGCATATTAGGATACTCCATTCATGTGTTTCGGGTTTCTTGATTTGGTTGCAGGAACTTCTAGCTTTCTTGCTGGATGGACTTCACGAGGATTTAAACCGTGTAAAGAACAAGCCTTATGTGGAAGCAAAAGATGGAGATGGTCGTCCAGACGAGGAAGTGGCTGATGAATATTGGCGAAATCATGTGGCTCGGAATGATTCGATAATTGTTGATGTGTGCCAAGTAAATATCTTCAGGTTCCCAAATTGGTTATATACCTCTGCTAACAATTGCGCTCAGGATTGGGTTTGGCTGCACATTAGGAAACTTTAGTTAGTTTGAATTCAGCTTGAAAAATGTTGGATGGCTCAAGATTGGTAGTATTTTTAGGTTTCACGTTTCATTTGATCCAAGCTGCATATGTTTTAAAATTCTTCCATCAGGTTGGCACTGCAATTTTATCCTCTTGAGTGGGATCATATTACCCTGTTGTTAACGTTGTCAAGTTAAGAGATTGTTCCCTCTACACATTTTCTTTAATGAATTGCTTTGTGTTTAATATGGTCTGACTCTGTCATCAACATTTAGCATCCTGGATATACCCATCTTCTTTGATTCAGTGCATTTGCTAAGAAAATTTCCTGACATTGATATCTATTTCTGATTGTAGGGCCAGTACAAGTCAACATTAGTTTGTCCTCTTTGCAAAAAGATTTCTGTTATGTTTGATCCGTTCATGTACCTATCGCTACCTTTGCCATGCATGTCAATGCGAACAATGGATTTAACAGTCATGAGTGCCGATGGAGGTAGTCTGCCTGTCTCAGTGACTGTCAACGTTCCTAAGTTTGGAAAATTTGAAGATCTTCAGAAAGCTCTTGTCACTGCCTGCTCTTTGCCGGAGGATGAGACTTTACTGGTTACTGAGGTAGTTTCTTTATCATTATCATATGCTATATTTGACGCTTTGTGTCTTATTTTGGTGCTTAGGCAGTCATTTGTGAATTTCTCTTCATTCGGTCTTTACTTTTATAGGTGTACAACAATCGGATTCTTCGCGTCCTGGAGGATCCTACTGATTTATTATCCTTGATCAGAGATGGTGACAAACTTGTGGTGTATAGGTTGAAGAAAGATGCAAAGGATTCTCCTTTGATTGTATTTATGCATCAGAAGCTGGAAGAGTAAGTTTGCCTAGTATTCAAATGCTAAGTAAGGTTCTTATCAAGGCAAAGTAGTTAGACGACATTATCTGTTTGTTTATGTTAGCAAGAACAACCAACAACATAAATTTAAACTGCAGTACATGCACTTTCCTCAGCAACCAATATCTATCGCTCTTGCCTTTGTATAATGTATCTCTAACATGCTATTGTACAATCAATTAGTAGTACGCAGTTTCAGATTTATGTCTTGGGGTGTCAAATATGTAACCATTCAATGTTTTTTCAGGCAGTTTATCTGTGGGAAATCAAGCCCAACTTGGAAGGCATTTGGAATCCCCTTGGTCTCGAGGCTTTGTGATGTCGAGAATGGATTTGATGTTGAGAACATGTACCTGAAGCTGCTTAGCTCATTTAAGATGCCTAGTGAAGTCTTCACAGAGAATCTTGAAAATCCTACGGAAGAAGAAGCGACTAATAAAGAAGGTATTGGTGGTACTACTTCAGTTGAGGATAAAAGTTCCACTGATGTTAAGGAGACTACTGAGTCTCTTCCAGACCCTGTGTTGAGGCTTTACCTAACCGACGACAGAGGAGGCTCAATAGAATCTGAGATATTGAAAGAAAAGCCAATAAATATTAAATCCAAGCGGTTGAATGTGCTTGCACGTTGGCCAGTAAAAGAGCTAGACGTTTATGATACTTGTCTTCTGAACTCCTTACCTGAGGTTTCCAAATTTGGAACTAAGAGACCCCAGGAATCCGTCTCTCTTTACAAGTGCCTTGAAGCATTCTTGACGGAGGAGCCTCTTGGTCCTGATGACATGTGGTGAGTTAAGGATTAAAACCATTCTCGTATTTATACTCAGTTCTTTTATGCGTGAGATCTTTTTTACAATCTCACACCTAGTGCAGTTGATTTCTATCTTTCTTTTATTCCTCTAAGATATCCAGGTAGCTGACATGAGTCATAATGGTTTTAGGTATTGTCCTGGCTGTAAAGAACACCGACAAGCCATTAAAAAGTTGGATCTCTGGAGGTTGCCAGAGATACTGGTGATTCATCTGAAGAGGTTTTCTTATAGCCGGTTTATGAAGAACAAGCTGGAGGCCTTTGTAGATTTTCCGATAGATGGTCTTGATCTGTCAAGCTACATCTCATACAAGAATGGTCAGACGACTTATCGCTACATGCTCTATGCGATTAGCAATCACTATGGGGGCATGGGAGGTGGTCATTACACTGCATATGTCCATGTAAGTGATAAATCCATACGTACTTCTTGTGTATGTCTCAACGTTTCATCTATTTTAAGAGGAGGACGAGGCTCATAATTTCCGTGAAGTCTATTGGGTTGAGTCCATACACGACTTTTGTAACTCTTAACTCATTTGATTCTTCTTATTTTGTAAAGCATGGGGGTGATCGATGGTATGACTTTGATGATAGTCATGTAAACCAGATCAGCAAAGAAAAGATCAAGACCTCGGCTGCCTACGTTCTGTTCTATAAACGTATAGTAGAAGAAGAATGAACGAACAAGAAGGTGAAAAGGACAAGAAAGAGGTATGTGCTTATTCATCATTGGCTTGATTCTCATTCAGTAAATGACCAAAGGTCAAAGCAGCTGTGTGTTGAAGCTTGCATACAGGAGAGAGAAGAAGAGCAAAATCCCCTAGAGAGGACATGTTTCGGGGAATAATTCATTTTATTTATACAAAAGTTGGTGTCTGATTATTTCATTAAAACTATCTTCAATTAGAGTAGGAAGAAGAATAGAGAAATGACTTTGAACAAACCCCTAAACCCTTGTGGGATATTTTCTAAATTGTTGTTTAATTTTGTGCCAGTCTTTTGGCTCTTTGTCTCTTGACCATGAAAGTTAAAAAGGAAACATCTCTGCTTTTTTGACTAATTAATTCTTTTCTTTTTGGAAGATATTTTCCTGTGAGGGAGGGATATAAGTGTATGTCGAAATGAATGCCTTCACAACCTCACAGGTGGCAACATCATCTATCATTGACAGAACCACAGAGCACCTTGTTGTAGTCTGGATCCCGAGATCGTCATGTCGTATCTTGCCTGCATGACACGGGAGGATTTATCATCGTAGTTGTTGTCGTATTCAGGAGCCGAGAAGATGAATTTCTCCCGGGAATCTATGTGATAGAACGTGAAAAGAAGACAACACACTTTAGATACACTTTACTTGGCCAAATTTTTGAAGATAAGTAACAATCATTACATAAATAGCAATTAAGCAGAACTGATCGATAATGTGAACGACAATGCCAATTTACAACAGAGACATTACACAACAGTCTTTACTCTTTTCCTTTTTTAGTTTTGTTGACATAACACAACACAACACATAAGAAGGTGTCTCATCTCTGAAGCAAGCCTCCTTTTGGTCATATAACCTTTCTTCTTATTTCTTTTTTTTTTTTGAGAATCAGAAACTCTTCCTATGCTCCCACACTTTTTGAACTTCTGCTCTGTAATATATTATATATATAGCAGACTTTCACAATGAGAAACATCTTCATGTCTTTACAAAGAAAAGAAAGAACATTACAGAAACTTAGATGTTGAGGGATAAAAAAAATGAATCAGTTCATCAAGGTAGGGTCAAACATATACCTTTGCCAACAAGATCCTGGCACTTGTTTTATTAGCTAGAACCAGAACCAGCCGCACATGTTCCTTTAACACCTCTTTCATTCAATGAATGTTCATCACCCGCTTCTGATCTTCTATTATGCTCATAGTTTGATTCACCAGGAGTGTGATTTTCTGAGCTGTCTGATGATACAAATGCAGTGCCAGGTCTACTACTAATGTTTTCTCTCGTTTCCAGACGTTCCATCATGCGGGACACAGTGGCGATTCCAGCACTGACCTCTCTTTTAACCTCAGAGCCAAGATCTGATATGGACGTGTTGCGAGAGAAGAATCTATCTTTCCAGTTCCTTGTGTTCTTTGATATCGATTCTTTGTATCTACATTTGTGCATCACTAAGAATAGGTAACAAATTATTATAAACAAACCAAAGTTAGCTAGAGAGAGATGGGGGTACCTAGTTGAGACAGCGTTTAGTCGAGACTTTAAAGATTCTGAAAGTGATTGGAGTTCGGATGGTCCAGCTCTATCTTGATCACTTGGGGAAGATTGATTAAGAGACCTGTGGATGGTAAAAACAAAGGAAGCCTCAGATTGGTTGGCATGTAATTACATTGTAATTAGAGACAATAATCAGGTTCAGACCTGCTGTTTGAATCAGATGCCGAAGGAGAAAGGTTTGTGACTGTGTTTGACTGAAGAGAACCCTCCCCTAGAGTAGTATTGTGAGGAAGGTTTGTGACTGTGTCACTCTCATCTCTCTGAGATGGAGAGGAAGGCATTGGAGGATGAGGTGGAGGAGGAGGAGGAGAAGCATTAGGATGCTGAGAGTACATCATGAACTGTGGATGACCACCTTGACTTGATGACCTGCTTCTGTGGCCTTCCCTTCTTACCCCATGTCTTGCTCGTCCCATAGCAGCAGCAGCAGCCAAGTGCTGAATGATTCGTTCTTCAATCTCTGCGTTATCCACACCCACTGGTAGCTGCATTTAAGAAAAAAAAAAAAAACAAAGATGGATCTCTCTCTATTTAGATAAATTCACTAGCAAAGACATGTATAGTCAAGTCAAAAAAATGATAACAATACAGAGTCAGTCACATACATGTTGTAACTCAAAATCACCAAGAGTTGGATGACGAAAAATGGTGGCATTTCTAGGTGGAGTGATGCGGAAGTTCCTCTCCTGTACAACACCCTCGAGCAACTCCTGACTAGAAACATAGAGAGTACATAGCTAAAACCTCTATCAGACAAGGATGCATCATTGTAAAGTGTTGTTGTTACCAAGTAAAAAATATAACCTAGTGGGGTCTTTGAGACTAATTGATTGCCAACACATGGGGCACTGTGAACTCCTTTGACACCTGACAAAAATATCGAAATATTAAAAAAAAATGCCACAAGGATACAAAGCTTGAGGTATTATTAGATTATTCTAAAGAGTTTCATCTTCAAGATTGAAGAGAGCTTACCACTCAAGAATGCATTGAAGATGAAACTCATGCTTGCAACTAGTTAACTGCGGAGAGAAAAGAGATAACAAAAAAAATGAATAAATAAGCTTAACAAAAAATGTAATTTTTTATTTGTATTGAGAAACATAACAGTTGATGGATCGGATTGGCAGAAGGGTTCAAGACAGATGCTACAAGCATCATCACAAGCATCTTGGATTCCCCCTTGCACAAACGCTGCTGCCGATATCATATGCCCCTCAGACGACGTCGTATCACAAACTCTCTGAAATTAAAATAATTTAAATAAAATGCAAAATTTCAAAATCTAAGAGAAAACTGAGCACAATCCAACCCTGCTTCGAATCTTAAAATCTCAAAAAAAAAAGAGCATTTTTCAAAAGAATTATTACACCGAATCAGATCAAATTAAACGGCAGAAAGGAATTTCAAAAGAGAAAAAAAAAAGCCCTAACCTCCATTAAAATCGTTGGATGATGAATACGATAGAAGAAATCAATCTAGGGTTGTGAGAGCAAAACAAAACCCTAGATTCGTGAAGAGCGAAGATAATGGAGATGATGATGATGATGGAGAAGAAGACAAAAAGATTAAAGACCTTCTCTCTTGCCCGCGTGGTCTCTATTGACTGACTCTCTCTATCTCTCACGACCCCTTCATTATTTTTTTCTTTATTTAAATTTTAATTTAAACCACTAACGAAAAGACAACAAGTGGGTCCCTTCTTTTGCTTTTTTTCTATCTGTACTTACTTTCAGTTTTCACCTCTTTCCGTTTTCAAGATTTTTCACTTTTGCTCGACAAAGCAAAGTACGAGAAGGAATAATTATGTTTGTACGAAATAATACGTATGAACACAAAATTGGGTATTTATATTTTGGAAAATCAAATCTGATTTTTTTATTCCTCTTTTAATATTAACAGCAACACAGTAATATTGATGTTGATTTTGTGAGTTAATAATCAAATCTCGACAAAGATACCACGAACAAAATATTTATATGCTTTATTAAATAAGCGAATATCTTAACTAAAACAACATATTCTTTTTAATATATTTAAAATAAAATAAAAACAACAGAAGGTGGAAGAAAGACAAAACGTGAGTCGATGTTACAGTTTTACAAACTAGGAAGTAAAACCAAAAGACTGATATTGACGTAAGAGTTGAAGAAGTCTTAAGAGACCTTTGTTTGTTGATTCCTTTTACCTTCCAATGTAGCCAAGACGATGAAGGACCATTGCCAAAATGAGCATGCATATCGCAAAGACCAACCCACCTTTCCCTAGCAACCACTTCTTTGCTTTCTTCGCTTTATCTATCCCTGTTTGCGCCCTATCCGCCCATCTCATCTGCACACACAACATTTATATTATCAGACAAATGAGAGAACTACACAATCAATTCTTGCATTGTTTTAGTTTTCCCTAAACCAAATGCTTACCATTTTCTCCAAGGCTTCAGGAGTAAGAGAAGCCATGGCTTCCTGAGCTTTTGCAGCATCCTCTTGAGACAGCTTCATTCCGAATTGTTCGCTCATGCTTGCCATCATCTCTGGATTCATGTTCTTAATCATAGACGTGAACATCTACCAAAAAAAAACAGATAAAATACTAAAAATATGAACATTTATTATTATCACATTTATGTTTCCTAGTTATGTACAAGTATAAACAAGAACCTGTCGCATGGCTGGATCCTTCATCTGGTTTCTCATCTGTTCTTGCAAGTCAGCAGGCGGACCAGAAGCGACGTTTGGTTCCATGCCCGAAGAACTAGACTCACCTACAAGACTACTAATCCCACTTGCTCCAAAACTTTCTCGTGGCTTAGTTGCTTCTGCGTCCCTGTTTGATGTTGAAACTGGAGCGTTTGCTTTCAAAGAAGACGCCATGTTAAACATCCTCTCACGCTCTTCTGTTGACATCTTACTCATCATATCAGATGCGAGTTTAAGCATGTCAGGTGTGGGAGCAAACCCGTTTTCTCCAGATGGAGCAGTAGAAGCGAAAGGGTTGTCTCCTTTAAAGGACGAGGCTGTTTGGACCATTTTTTGAATCTCTTCGGGTGACATTTTGCCTATCATGCTAGAGGCAGTTTTGAACATGTCTGGTGACATGTCTCCAGCTTTGCCTCCACTCAAAGCAGCAAGCGTTTCAGGATCAGTTTTTGAAATAAAGTTCTGAAACGTTCTGCAAGCCAAAGAAAGAGAAAATGAAATTATACAAATAGATAAAACAAACACATCTATACAGTAGTTTGGAGTGGTGTTGAACCTGATTGCTTCGGGGTCATCTTTGAGAGCCTGCAATCCATCAACATCGGTCTTTACATCCCCGAGCATGACCACCAGTGTTGCTTTCTCGTTGTGTCTCAGTAACCTGTTTAGACCTTTTTTTACTTTCTTCAGTATCTTCTTCAGTTATATCTTCAATCACCACACCTGATAACCAAACAAGATAACAACTTTCAGTTGTTTCGCCATTCATGGAAGAAGCAGATCATCGATGCAGCTAAGAAACGTCTGTTTGACATAATAACACTATATTATCTGGAGCAAGTCATACAAGAAAAGATTATAATACCTCTTGCTGATGACTTGCCAGGGCCCTCAACAGCCAATCTTTCCTTAGCCTCTCTACATGAAAAAAAAACAGAGATAAAAGATAAATGATGTTTATTATAAATATGTGGATATCAAAACATCTGAAACAAGCAGAGCTGAAAAGCATGACACTAGCAGTCATAAAATATAAAAACACATACCTTAAACATCGGCAATTGTCTCATCTTCAGGGGAAACTTCATGGGCCTTGCTTAGATCAGAGACGGCATCCTTATAGTTTTATACAACCAATGAGAAAACATTTTATTCAGGACATGTTGACAAAGAATGTAAGGAAACTTCCAAAAGCTACAGAAGAACTCACTTCAAACAGTCCCAGATCTCTGTAAGCTTGACCCCTTCTGTATAGGGCTTTGACATTCGTTGCATCATATGCCAAAACCTGAATTAATGTAACAAATGTAAATTCATCAGACCAAAGTCTGATACAGGATGACATTAATGTGTTACATCAAACAAAAAGAAAGAAACTAATAGATTTGCCTAGATAAGCATTTTAGCATCTAGAAATGTTTAGAAAACTAAGAACATACAGCATACCTCGGAACCTTCCTTGATGCACTCTTCATGTTGATTCGTCTTCAAATAACACGACATCAGATTGAGTGAACAAGCCAACAAGAGCGCTCCACCTTTAGAAGATGGAATGTCCTTGAGATTATTCTTCGCCTGAGAAATGGTCCAGGAGCATTTTAAGAGAGCTTGAAAGTGAAGTAGAATGACAAAAGATACACACGTATGCAGACTTACACGTAAATATTTCTCTGCAGCAGCACTGAAATTTCCTCGACTATGAAGCTCATTACCCTGCCAAATATAATAATAACAAAACGGTGTAAGAATCAAAGCAAACACAGAGAGATAAATACAAGAAACAGTACCTGTTTTTTCAGCATCTGAGCAGCGTTAATAAGATAAGTGAACTGAGCATCAGCCTGAACACGCATAGCTGCAATATCTTCAGGGGAAGCATTAGCCATCTTCTCGCCAATCTGAGCCATATCCTCAGGGCGAGTATGCTTGAGCTGTTCAGCAGCTTGTCTCAAATCTTCAGGCCTCATGTTGTTCATACTCTCAGTTGCCATTTTCATCAAATCCGGATTCGACATCATCTGTAATGAAACAACAATTCAATTCACAGAGTAAATAGAATCACATCAATCAATTTTTGAAATTGAGAAGAAAGAAAGGAAAAGGAGAAACCTGTTGTTGGATTCTAGCGAAATCAGCAGGAGTCATACGGCTCATCTGATCTTGAGCGAGCCGGATCATCTCAGGATCCATCATCCCGTTAAACATCTTCTTCTTCTTCTTCTTCTTCGCGGTTCTCTATGATCAGATCGGAGAAAACAAATTCAAATCCAAACTCGCAGGAACAGGATCGAGAGATTGCGAATCGGAAAATCGAGGAGAATTGTTTTGTTCGCCGACGCGCTTTTAGATTTGCTTATTATACCGACCGAACATGCTTTGCTTGGGATCAAGAATGACATATTTACCCTTCCACTTGAACGAGGTAATGACGTGTCAGCATCATTTGTTAATTAACTAATTAGCGTCTTATGATTAATGTGTGTGCGCATGTTGGAGAGAACGACGTGATGAAATCAAATCTCATGCTTTTTTTTCCTTCGTTGGTGTTGGGCTCTCACTAAAAACCCGGCCCAAAGAAACATAAGTTCAGTTCATTAAAGCCTAATAGCGAATTAGACTGTCGAGTTAACTTGAACAAGATCTATTCAGAGTAGTACTCAGACTTATATCTTATATTATAGAACCAAAATTATAATTCCACTTTGAACCAAAAAAAATATTATAATTCCACATTAAAAAATCTTTTTGAGCCACAATTAATTTTTTATTCAACTTCACCGGGGACCCATATGTAGTTATTGATATATATATAATTCTCAACCAACGTATTTATACTGAAATATACAAATGAATTAATTCATTACATTTACTGATTTACACGATAGATACAATTCACTCATGATAGTTACACATAAGCTTATTAAAGAGTAAACCTAATTTAGAGTGAGACAAGATTCTCTGTGTTAAAGCGAGAACATTAAAAGAATTGTAATTTAGATCAACAACGAAATATATATATATATAGACAGAGTAGTACATGATAGTGTATGAAAACAATATAAGTATCGTCAATGAAAGGTGAGAATTGAATATGAAAGAAACCTCTAGATTTGGACTATATATATCCATATCCCCACGATTACTTGCGGGACACATTTTACCCATACCTCCTCTCTTTCTCTCATGGTCTGGGGATGTCATAATCTCTATCTCCACAACAACTTTTTTTTTGTGAAATTAAATAACTGTTATTAGCATTCATATTCTGCATGCAATAATAAATAAAGGAAAGACAATTTGGCTGTCTTTAGTCAAATAAAGCTCAACTGTATTTTGCATACATGTAAGTTAGCTCTAGAGTCTGTTGTCAGTAAACAGGATAATATAAGTATGAAAGTACTTTCCAAATATATATATCAAACGTATATATAACCGTGGAACACTTGCGAGTAGATTAAAAACAATCTCTAAAAGAGCATTTGTCATATGGATTCTCTTCTTGTCAATTGCCAAAATACCCTCCACAATTCTCAAATAAGAAAAGAAAATTGCTCTAACCTCCAATTTTTTTTACATAACTTTCTCATTTCCCATTGTTCATTCAGAGTTGGCCACACGAAATTTTATGTCGCGTTTGTGTTTGTTGGAACTCGCAAGCCGTTCTGCTAAGTTTAGTAAAGAAGACAATCACCAACAAACAAGTTTTCTCTCTGTCATTTTTTTGTATTATCCTAAATATGGTATTATTCATTTTAGCATGTTTTGCAGATGATAAAAGAAAAATCAGGATTTATAAAAGAAAATAAGCATTTAGTTACACAAAAGAGAAAATAATCACCTCTTTGCTTCTTCCCTCTTCCTCATCACCTCTCCTATCTCTCTCACAATTACAATCACAGTCACTCAAACAAAGCCTTGAGAACAAAGAAAAAAAATAACATAAGAGAAGAAACATCAGCAAATGAAATTAGTATCTTCGCAGTGAAAATCATAACTATTTTTAATGGTCAGTTCGCACAAGCAATAAACCACGCGTCTCTGCTACATAACATCCAATATTTATCTCTAGTGAAGAAACAACTTGCTTCTTCCACCGCCATGACTACAACCACAGACAGCAACGGCGGCAAAACGCAGTACACACAAGCAATGACTACAACCACCGCCGTGAAGAAACAACTTGCTTCTGTTTAGCAAAAGTCACATGAACAAGCTTCTGTCAATGCTTCAAAAATATTCTCATCAGCTTCTGTGGCATCACAAACTCTCTCCTGGAATGGGTCAAGATGATCCGTCACCAATCTCTTCTCCAATGTAACAGAGATTGCCCTCTTGTCAAACTCCTTCGAGTCCACATGCTGATGCATGAGACCCACCTTAAACTATTTAGCGGTCTTGGACAAAAATAAAAAAATATATCCTATTTTAAATATTTTTTTATTTTTTTTAATTATATTTTTTAAATTCAAAAAAAATAGATTCTATTTACCAACTATTTGTTCATTAGCAAATTAATGTGAGCCTTTTATTATTACTAAAATTAGTATAAATTTTTTTTGGATTCATGGACCCAGGGTCATTGCCCCTAATGCCATGGTCAAGAGCGGCCCCTGTTCAGCATAAGGCGGCGAGGAGGAAGCTGAGCCGGAAGACATGCGACGGAGGTCCGACGGCGACGAGCACAAAAGACGCAAGAGTCAAATGTTTAGTTTGCGTTCTTCGTCTTGGTGTATTGTAAATGGGCTCATTAAAGCCCATTTAGTTCTCTTTTGGAACCGTCTGACTCTGAATTGTTTGTCTTTTGATGTATGTAATCACACTTTAGACTCTGTGACTTTAAGTTGTTTGTCTTCATGTCTTTAGTTACGAGAGACCACTCTCTCTTCCATTCACTTTTTTATTATTTCTCTCATACATTTGTTAATTAGTTTATTATTTTTATTGAGGAAAAACTTGGTGAGACATCCATCACTAAAGATACCCTAATGTTTTAAGGTTTATAGGTTTGTCCCCTATAAAATAATCAACACTGAAAGTAAAAAGAAACATGCTGATCTAAAGTACAGCAATTAGCATTAATATAATAATTGATATTTTTATTTTCAAGATAATAATTAATATAATGCAGAATCAGCGCAGAAAAGGGAGAACAACCCAAATTCCATTCTTTCCCGACAATGTAGGCTAGCTTTCATGAAACGTGAAACAATACTATCATAGGATGTTGAGACAAAACCGTCTATCAGTTAAATATTATAATGAATTAAAAGAATTATTTAAAGGACTCGAAATGTACCAAACCTATTTACTTTAAAATCTTATGCCTTTCACTTCTTTTTGCTTTGCGTAGGATAATTATTTGGATCATCTTTAATGGTCCATTCAATTTTTTTTTCAAAATAGAATAATTTTTATAAAAAGTTGCAGTCTATTACAATGATATTATATTTTAGAGTGGAAAATAGAAAAATAAATAATAAATAATAAAATTACTCTATTTATAAAATAACTCATTTTTATCTTACTATAGAATAAAAAATAGAGCATTATTGGAGTATTTTCACTCTAAATTCTGTTTTAAAGTAAAAATATAATGTGGTTAGAGATACCATTTCAAACCCAATGAAGTTTTTTAGTCTCTCGTTCAGACTATTATGAATTATTCACTAAGTCAAATTCAATTAACATCAGCTGCCATTTAAACATTGTCTCTGCTGGTAAAAAATCAATTGAAAATTATGTGGAAATTAGTAAGCTAATACATGTATATTACAAATTACAAGATGTTTCAATCACTCTTTACGATACAAAGATTTGAACTAACTCAAACAAAAAAAAGAGCTAATGGGGCTGCTTTACTCAAGATCACATGTTTCAGATATCTCAGCATGGTATTATGGCATTAACACAATTAATATACGGCCATGTTGAAGAAAGCTCTTTTCCATTGTAGGTTTATAGATTTTAATTTTTTTCAACGTCTTTAGATTTTTTTTCTCTAATTCTATTTTAACAAGCTATACAATATTTCATGATAAAAACTGAAAACTAAAAGGGATAATTTGAAAAATACCTGATTTAGGATTTGAAATTTGAAAAACACACTGTTTTATCTTTTTTGAAAATTACACTTATTCATATGTAATAAGACTTTTTTTGCTCACAGTTTAATAAATAAATATAAAATTTTGAAATTACAGATAACTTATTAATTTATTGAGATAAAACATCTGAAATATCAAATTTTTAAAATTTATAAATACATAACTTTGAAATATTTAATGATGTATTGATTCTATTGGTTTGTTTGGAGCGTCTAATTTACTTAATGCAGAACCACAAAGAGTATACTATATATAGTGGTAACATTCGATTCCATGTCAGCTAAAATACGTCGGAGTAGACACACAACTAGTGCTTTCTCTACAGAATATCCTTGTGAAAAAAAAGGTTGCAATTGAGTCATCAAAATTTGAGAATCAGGCAAAACAGAAGGCTGAAATATTTGCCTTCTAACTCAAATGTGAATGACATAGGAGGAGAGACAGATGGTTTATTCCAGGTTGACACATAAATAAGCCATAAACTAATCTTCTTTCATGTATGGAACTAGCATATACTGAACATGAATATCGCTATATAATATCTAGGACTGATTATATCTCTATCAATTTTGATTATGATCGCTTTTAGTATCTTCTCATATGGGTAAAGATATGCCATGCTTCTGTATTATTGGACATATACATCACAACTCTACATAATATTTACTTCAGTAGATGCGTGAGAAAGGTTTGTAAAAATATAGATTTTCGCTTTTTTCTTTCTAAAAGTACAAGAAAGAAGATGTGTTTATGGTTCCTAAAGGGTACACCAAATCAAACAACTGGATCTCGAGAATACTAAACATGGTGCCTATGGAAATCTAACTAGGTAACAAAATAGATAATTAGGTTATTTTAGTCATTTATAAATAAGAGCAGTTTTGAAAAATAATAATAAGTGTATTTTTCAAAATATAATCTTATGTGAAGGTATGTATTTTTCCAAATTTTCTCAAACTAAAATCCTGAAGCAAAAATCAAAATGTAAAAATCACATTGTAAATTCAACAAAACTCCACCTACTATGCCTTTTTCTCAAAAAAAAAAAAAAAAAAAAACTAACCTACTCGTAGTCTAATTTAAGATGCTCTCACCTCCGGCTATAATTATAAAGAGGACCAAGACCACCATTAACCCAAGGTGCTTAAGGGGTGCTTAAGGGGTGGGGTTCACAAGCATCCCTTAAAATTAACTTTTAAATTGTTTAAATAAGCACTCACTTTGTTTGGGTGCTTGCACTATTTGTGGGTCCCACTGACACGTGGCGGCCCGCAATTAATTTATTTTTTTTATATTTTTTAAAACAGAAAAAAAAACTAAGCTGGTTAATGGTGCTCTAAGAGCAAGATTAAAGGGGGTTCTTAAGGGGGTTCTTAGCGGGTGGGACCTACCAAAACCCTTAAGAACCATCTCCTAAATCTCTTAATTAAGAGATGTTCTTAGGGCATCATTATCCCTAGAACCCCATTAGGGGTTCTTAATTTTTTTTTTTTTGCTGTTTAAAAAAAAAGAATTTTTTTTTTAAAAAACGAACCAATCACGGGCCGCCACGTGTCAGTGGAACCCGCAAACAGTGTAAGAAACTCTCTAAAACTGGTTCTTATTTAATAGTTTTTAGAAGCGGTTCTTGCACTGTTTATGGGTCCCACATGTCAGTGGGGTCCGCGAACAGTGCAAGAAACCCTCCTAAAAAACCCGGATAATCATGCTCTTAAGGGGTTCTTGTACTATTCGCGGGCTCCAGTGACACGTGGCGATCCGCGATTGATTTTTTTTAATTTTTTTTTTAAAAATAAAAAATAAAAAAATAAAAACTCCTTAGAGGTTCTTAGGGTTAATCATGCTCTAATAAAGCTCTAATTTTATTGGTTAGTGAGAAAAGTTAGCACATGCTTGTGAAAAGAAGAATTACGGCACGTGTGGTATATAATAAACATGACAGCCTCTTGATCAGTCAGTCAGTCAGCACCGCGTTACCATTCCTCAACGCGCATACAACTCGAGACCTTCTTCTTCTTCTAATTCTCGTACTCTACTTATCACACACACACACACGTACACATATAAATACACTAACAAGTCACCATTCTCACTATAACTGTCAGCTCCAAAAAAAAGACACACCTGGGTTAATACACAACACACTTATCTAAGTCTAAGACTTGTGCCTTGTGCATTTGGGTTATATATATATGGAGAGAGATATGGATGCATCTCCCAAGTACACAGGTGTACGAAAGAGGAAGTGGGGAAAATGGGTTGCCGAGATTCGTCTCCCAAACAGCCGCGAGAGGATCTGGCTCGGCTCCTTCGACTCCGCAGAGATAGCTGCCCGAGCTTTCGACGCGGCTCTTTACTGTCTTCGTGGCACCGGAGCCCGTTTCAACTTCCCGGATAATCCACCGGATATACCCGGCGGACGTTCTCTCACGCCACAGGAGATTCAGGTCGCAGCCAACCGTTTCGCCAGAGAGGAACAGTTACCACCTCAGCAACAACAACAACAACAGCAAGGATCAACGTCGCCACGTGGCGATAACTCGGAGGAAGGAGGAGTAGGAGTTTCGGCACGTGGGAAAATTAGTGTTGGTAGTGGTGGGGCAACGTTAGGTGAATATAATAATTACAACAACGTGGATAATAGTAGCAATGGTGATGATACGACGACGTATTGGCCGTTTCTATGGGAAGAGAATATTATGGTTCCTGGTATGTCACAAGAGTTTGGTAGCTTCTACATGGAGGATTCGTCACAACAACAAGAACATGAACTCTCATCTGATTTTTACTACGATGAGGCTTCTTATGTTGTTGAAGATGATCTCTCTCATTACAATATTAACCTTTGGAATTTCTGAGATCCTTTTTTTTTAATAGTGATCTTGGACCGAAAATTCCATTATTACTGAAGATGAAGATCATTAAGTTACTAGCCTCTTATTAGTTTCGTTTAGTAGCTATAATTCATCTTCTTATTCTTTTATTTTATTATTACAATTATAAATAAAAGAATATTTTATAATGTTCATTATGCTTTCTTTTACATTGCACATCATTTTCATTTTTTTGTACTTTGTTTGTTAAGATGCCAATATTGACTCTTATTGTTTGGTCATGGATGTTTTCAAAGTTTACACATAATGTATTTTTATAAGTACTCACGTTTTGTTTGGGAATTAGTGTTTTATAATAAATTTTATTACTATAAATTTGTAATTATTCTGTAATGAACTTTCCAAAGACATCTCACGTACCCCAAACGGGAAACTCGAAAGAATTCAATGGCATGTACTTCTTGTTACCGTCCTCTCCACTATAATTGTGACATTCATGTTTAACTAAAACCTTATGATATATTACGTTATAAATGTTTGTGATAGTTTCAGAAAAAAAATGATAGTTTGTTTACTGTAATCCATGTGAAATATATGTAATAAGACTATAATATATCGAGATAAGAGGATTAAAGATGTCCGGTTCTAACAAACTACCCCAGATGAAGAGTGTAAGCTGATCACTAGAATTGAAAGCAAATACAACATCTTGGTATGAGGGTAATTAAATCGAACACATCTCTTTTAACATACCGTTCCATATAAATTGTATTTTTAGTTCTCAAGATTATAAAAAAGCTCATACTCTCCCAAATCTTAGCTTATCAATCCTATAATTCTATACAACACTTACACTTTCGGAAACATTCTGTTAAGTTTTGACAACCAAATGACCAGAAAAAGCATATCTTCAAAAACCAACACAACTAACAAGACCGGATTTGAGAAAAGTCCAATAAAACTTTGACATGGGTCCCTAAATTTTTGTAAGTTTTCTATATAAGCATAGTTTTCAACTTGTGGAAATCTTTTTTTATAAAAATGTCTTAAAAATTGTTTATGATCTCTAAATTTTCAAATTCGGTCCTAACAACGCCGATCTAGGTTTCTTCTCTAACATCTCATTTTATCTTTTTTATAATGGTTTCAAAAGACAAAAGTCCTACTTATCATGAGTATGTTCCACTAGATGATCTCTCTATCACGGATCGCTTCTTTATATATATAATTTTGTAGCTGATGATGCAGCGAGGGTGGAGATGGAAAAAGAACGTGACAAAGTACTAACAAACTGTACTTTAGCCATTTAGGGTCCTTCTTGACAGTCGATAGTTTCTCCCTTTGTACAATCAGAAGATGGCAAAGCCAGAGTTAAGACATAGTCTTGGCCAGGAGCTCCTTCTCAAGATGTTGTTGAAGATGAAGTTTAGTTGTGTAAAGCCATAAGTAACCAAATGGATGTAACTTGCCTCTACTACTTTAGGTATTTAAATATTAATGAGGAATAGAATGGATTATGGATGACATAAACTGGACGCACATGGAGCAAATGGAATAAACGGGTTAGGCACCGCCACGTGATCAAACGGACAACACGGTGGGGGCAACAACAATGAGTGGGGTTAAGTGTTTCGGACACGTTAGATTGAAATATTGGAAAGAGAAAAGTGAGTGAGAGTGGGTCTATAGAAGAGGGCTAAAGGAGGACCCATGACAATGATCTTTGATGAGATGAGATCCTTCCTATGTTGATACGCGATTTTGAATGCTTTACGCAACCTATCCCAACTAGTCTTCTTTCTTTTGTTTTGCCAAAGTATTCTTGTTTTTCATTCTCGTATATATATATATATTTAAATCTAGTTCTCGTACATAAACGAATGAGGTAACATTTTACGATCGTTAGGACAATGGTTCAATCCGTAAAGGTGACACAATATAACATGCAAATCACATACGAAAGCCATACAGTTGAAGTCAAGCAGAAATGGCTTTCATTTCAATTCTACGTTTGTGTTCTACAAATGTAACATCAATTTAATAAACATGAATTAACTGGGAGACTTGTCAATCAACTATGTATACATGTTAAGTTGTTAGCATTTACTCTCTCTGTTTTAATTTATTGGTGGGTAAAGAATTTTTTGGTTACAAATTAGTTACTATATAGATAAAAATTAATATTGTTTTGCTTACTTAATACAGTATTGTCATTGGTTAAACTAATTTTATAATATTTTATTATGTATCAAGATAAATTTTATAAAAATTAGCACATCTTAATTTTTTGTGCCTTTACTTTGTAAAATAAAATAAAATGAATTACAAAGATATGTATAGACCATGGTGGTAATTATACGGTAGTCATAATGACAATACTAATGAAAATGGTGTTCTACCTACAAAGTAATAATGACAATACTAATGAAAATGGTGTTCTACCTACAAAGTAATAATGACAAAAATCTTTGAAAATCTGGACATGGACATTAATGATAGAAGAAGATAAACATTAAACCTTCTAAAAGAGGTGACTCGTAAGGGGACATTTTCACAATTTAATGTGAAAATCTTAGAGCATGATTAATGGAAGTTATTAAGAGGGGTTCTTGCACTGTTTATGGGCTCCACATGTCAAGAGGGGCTCTTGCACTGTTCGCGGTTTCATTGACATATGAGGCTCATGAACAGTGCAAGAACCGTTTCTTAAAACTCTTAAATAAAAACCGTTTTTGGAGGGTTTCTTACATTATTTGCGGGTACACTGCCACGTGGCAATCCATAATTAATTATTTTTTATTTTATTTTTTTTAAAAAAGAAAAAAAATAGGAACCCCAGTGAGGTTGTAGATAATCTCTTATTGTGCTATTTTCTTTTTTCTCCAATGAAAAAGGTAAACTATTCAAGTATATTCTCGAGAAGTAAATATAAAATGAATAAAAGTACAGCGGAGGAAGAAATACTGTCGGCTTAAATCGGTTTAGTGGGTCCCACATTTATCTGTGGATAAGCCTCACCTTTTCTCAGAAACAACCATCTTGGTTCGGCCACGTAACATTCTTTCCAGTTCATATCCAGGGGCAACGGTTAACGATGCGTCACGTGTGTGTTGATCTGGATAAGGTTAAGACAACAGTTTTATTTGTCCCGCTCTTTTTTTCTCTAATTTTAACATTTAATTAATACTTCATTAGTTTCATACTCCATCCGTTTCAGAATAAGTGTTAATTTAGAGAAGTTTTTTTTATTACAAAATAAGTATCGTTTTTGAATTTCGATGCAAAATTTATTAATTTTATGCTGCAAATTATTTTTTATTGGTTGAAATATGGTTAGGTGTATAGGTAATTGTGTTTTTATATAGAAAATATGCAAAATTAATTGTTTTCTTAATCTGTGTGCAAAAACCTAAAGTGACATTTATAATGAAACAGAGAGAGTATTATTAAATATGTCTTATAAAACAAATTTTGTTACAAAATAAATGTTATTTTTGATTTTTAATTCAAAAATTATTAACTTTATATTATAATTTATTTTTTAATAAGTTGAAATATATATGTAATAAAAAAAATTATATTAAAAATGTACAAAATTAATTGGTTTTTAATTCATGTTAAAGAAATTAAATTTACGGGAATACTACCAACCAGTCAACCAGAGCACGCAGGCACAAAGATCAAACAATAAAGATCATCTTCCTCTTTCATTTACTCTCTTGTCTCTGGTAAATATAATAAGAAGTTCCAAAGGTTTTAACTCCAAATCTCTACTGCGATGGATAGAATTGAATCTTACGTGTTTAAGATCTCCGGTGATCATATGTATCAATCTTCTTCTGAGTCTTTCTCTTCAGTCCTCACCTTCTTCTTCTTCGATTGGGAGGAATAGCGACGACGACGGAAAGTTATCGGAGGACTGGGAAGATAATGAAGCTGAGTTATCGGAGGACTGGGAAGATAATCAAGCTGACCCTTAAGGGTCCTCTACATTTGATGGAAGCTCTCGAAGAAGTCTTACCTGTTAGGTATAATCTCTTTTAAAAACAAAATGATGAGCTCTAGCAGGAGCTCGTTGATGCTTGCCATGGCCGTTACTTCCGGGGTGATGACCAGAGAAGGATCTTCCTCCGGCGTAGACTCGTCGACGGGAACAAACCCGACAACTTCTGAATCTCCTTCGAGGCAGATGATGCTTCCTCCGCTGTATCCTAGGAGTCAAGAGTCTTTTGGTGATTTGAAGTCAAAGAGGCTGATGAAGTCTTATCCAAGTTTTAAGAGCAGGATTAACCGAAGTCTCTTAAGGTGGGGTTCTTAGCTTTTCTAAGAGACGTATCTTAGCTTTTAACTAAGAAAACCTAAGAACTGTCTCTTAAATAAAAACCATAAGAGCCGTCTCTTACCCAGAAAAATGTAAAAAAAAAAAAAAAAAAATTAAAAAAACAAATTTTACGTTAAAAACCTTATCTTAAGAGACCCGGATTAATCATGGCCTAAATGCTAACCGTATCAAATAATTATATACTTTTTAATTTATAGAATGATAAGTAGTAAGAGCATAAACAAAAGGAGTTCTTAAGGGGGTTCTTAGCGGGTGGGATCCGCTAATTCCCTTAAGAACCACCTCTTAAATCTCTTAATTAAGAGGTGTTCTTAGTTGGGTTCTTGCACTGTTCGCGGACCCCACCGACACGTGGCGGTCCATGATTGATCCGTTTTTTTTATTTTATTTTTCTTAAAAAGAAAAAAAAAACTAAGAGTCTCTAAGGAGCTCTTAGGGTTAATCATGCTCTAACTAATCAAAATATGTATCTGATATGTTTGGTGAGAAGAATAAGATGGGTCTGTATCTGACTTTCTCCAAGTACATTTCTACGAAGACGCCTTGTGTCCACTGGCTTTGCTCGGAAGAAAGTGGGTAGACAGTGTTACTTGTACTTACTACCAAATCGGAAGTGGGAAAAGCTGGTGAGAACTAATATGTTAGTCAAGGAGTTCGTGTAACATTATGTCACCGTTACAAAAATCACGTTACTAGTAGTTTATTGGTCCATTGTTCGGTTGGTCGAAGTATATGCTAAGGTTCCATGTTCTACTTCTTCGTCATGTGTAAATATGTAGCAATCTCCAACTCATGAACAATTACAACATTCAATAATCTTTCAAGGGTTTATTCAACCAATAGTTTTAGCTAATTTATATTAAGATGATAAATTCATTTAAACATGAATTTTAAAATTTATTTAAAATTTACTATTATTGAACTTCACATTTCATAAAGTATTTTGAAATTCATTGTTATTGAATATATTTTAAGTTGTGAAATTTTAAAGTTTTCAAATGATTTTAAAGTGTTTGGTCCCATAGTTTTAGATGATATTGTAGAGTAGTTTAACAAAAAAAATATTTCAATATCTACAATTCACTGAAATCATCTACAATTTCATTAAAAATTAAGTCAAATCACTTTAAATTTTAGATTGAATACACCTTCGTTAGATAGTAATCACAATAACAAAACGACTTCAAAATGTAGGAAATTATAGAGAACCTTGAAATTGTTTACTCAGTATCTAGACTTCTTGAATGAGTAAAAATGTTCAGAAAATCTTGATAATGGCAATGTTAGTGGTCTAGGTAGAGTCTTAAGGATCAAATGGATTCTGAATTTTTTGGATTACGGGCGTGTGACAGGAGTCTCTCAGCCTTGCATGCTGGGATTGAATGTTTACTTTGGACAGTTTCATGCATGAGAGACTGGAGGATAACCTTAATCCAGTTCGAGACGGACTGCTCAGATCTATTGGACATGACTACAAACCGGATGGATTAGTCGGCTTTCGCGTCAGAATTTGAATTGTTCTAGAGATTACATGAAAATTTTGAGGAAGTGAACTTGATTCATATTCCTCGGAGTATGAATGGACGGATAAACTCATTAACGAGAGAAACCAGAACCAGATAATATATCTTCTCCCATATAGATCAGACATGGACAGATGGAAATACTCCTCGGAGAATCAGCTCATTTGAACAACACTTGATTTAGTTTAGATAGGTAGCTGACCAAAAAAAAGAATAGGTAAGAGTAAGACTGTTGTAAAAAACATAAATAGGTAAGACCTTCTAAGCAAAGTAGAAGGTTAGAGACTTAGAGAGACAGTGATTTTAACAAAGCCACGTTTCATCTGCCTGAATGTACTTTATCTTCTTTCAGCGAAAAATCTCAGAGCTCTGCATCAATGGAGGCGAATGCGAACGAAACAGCTATGAAAAGCCTGAAACCCCCTCCGTCAGGACCCATACCGAACTTTTTCGTATCTCTATCTTCTGCATTTACGCAAACACCTCTAATACGTCTGAACAAACCCAGTTTGCTACTTCTATCACCAGCTTCAGACTCCATCAAGTTGATTCAAGATCTCCATCATTCTCTGGTCTCTTTCACTGATAAATTCGCAGGCTTCTTCCATTCACTCGCCTCTAGAAACCCTTTATTTCAAGATGCGGTTCGCTTGTCCTCCGAGTTTCACGGTCTTTGCGACGAGGTATGTCACTTATCAATCGTTGGACAACTTTTTTCACATTGTTATGTCCTAAAGTTGAGATCTTTTTGGTTCTACTCTTCACTGTGTCTATGTATTGAAACTCTGTTTTAGAGGATTAAGTCAAGGCTATGTTTTTGTGTCCCTTGCCTCTGGTTAAAAGTGAAGAAGCCTTCTTTTTTTTGGCAGATTCGTTTGAGAAACACTACAAGGATGAGTTTTGCGATGGCTAATCACGGGTTTGCAGCGGTTCTGCCTGGAGATTCAGTTGCAGGATTGGTGGTTGCTAATGGGTTGATAAACTTCCTCAACATATATAGCAACGTCCTTGTTGTCCGTCTAGTACTCACCTGGTTCCCTACTGCCCCTCCTGCTATTGTTAGCCCCCTCAGGTAACTGTTACCCTGCTCGTATGCCACACTCTTGTCAATGTTGAAGGTAGTCTTTTGGGTTGTACTTTTTAAGTTCTTCTGATGTGTTATCCTTTTAACAGCACTTTATGCGATCCATACTTGAACATATTCCGGGGAGTCATACCGCCTCTTGGAGGATTGGATTTGTCTCCCATTTTGGCTTTCCTTGTTCTCAACGCCTTCACCAGCAGTGCTATGGCGCTTCCTTGTGAGCTCCCGCCAGCTGAAGGAGAAGCTTCTCCATCATCTCTTGAGACAAAGTGGATGAGAAGGAGAAGATTGACCAGCAACAAGGACCATAGACCGGCTTCGATGACCTGAACCTTTCTAAAAACTCTCCTCTTTTCTACACTTCAAATGTGATATTATACCTTTTGAGTCTTTGAATAAAAAGACTTGTGCTCTGATATACACAAACTCTTTGTAAGATCTTGCATAATTTCAAGGCAATAGATAAGCTTTTTTTCTTCATTAATAACTTCTACCAAGGGTTTCAGCAGAGGCTTTGCACTTTAGACGAAAACAAAAAGGATTAGGATGACACAGCCTGTGAATCCAGTAAGGATCAAACCTGGTCAACTTCTGGTCACAATACATGGACAAGTCAATGGCAAAAACCAAGAAGAGGAGCACGGGAAGTGAAAACATGAAACTCAAGAGGTGTGCTTCCGGTTCTAAATCTTCCTCTGATAAGCTACAGATGTAGAAAGGCGAGAGCACGGCTCGTGCCGACAAGCTTATGGCCTGAAACTTTGTGGACAAACTAAACCTGGATGATATTGTTTCCATCGGAAAAAGACCTGGACTAAATCAAGATACCAACTGGTAACCTTCTTTACAATCCATGCTTGGTGTTCAACTAGTTAAAAGGGAAAGAACAAATGGACAAAAAGGGTTTATGTCTTGGGGAGAATCTCTACACAAGTCGCATGATAGTTTCGAAAAGCGGTTAAGATGGTATGGTTAACAATTTACACAGAAAGAGAAAAGTGAAAGCTTTGCCTGTAGATTTCCACTTGGTTCAAAGGAATCTTTTGTTTCTAATGACCACACATTACAAGAAGAATTGTGAAGGTATTAATCTATCAGTAGTTTCATTACTGTAAACCTGTGGAGATGATTAAAAGTCTAATAACAAAGATGGTGACTTCAGTACTAAACATGGCCTACCCTTGTCTACTCATCAGAAGCACTTGGCATCTACACTTGGGTAAGAGTCATCAGGATGAGCGAAAAGTGAAGTCATTTTCAATCCAACGATATTAACTTCTGATTTTGAAAGGTCTTCAAGAAATTCCTCCCCCACCTACAAAGATAATACGGCCATTTAAGTGCTTTACATAGTTCATCCCGAGGTTGAATTCAACATAAAAAGCACAAGTGTAGGCCTTCTTTACTATGACATACCTGCGTCCATCCAAATAGCTTAAGCGATCTAAGTAACGAGCAGCAACTCATGATCCTTCTTAGTTCTTCTTCTGTGAGTTTTCTACACCACGAGAGGTCCAGATAATGCAACCTCTTGCAATATTTGGCGAGCGAAATAGCAGTTTCTTGACCCACCTGTTTAAAACACACACAACAACTCCTTTAGTCACTTGAGAGAAACCAGCTTACATAAAGAGGATGAGTCTTGTAGGTACTAGAACACTCACATCTCTGACATTGTTTAGGCAGAGGTTGTTTAGAGAACCACCACAGACTTCAAGAAACGCGGCTACACCTTCATCACTGTCAAAGGAAGCACGTAGGTTCAAACCAATCTACAAATGTTATGCTAAGAAAAGAAACAAATTGTGAGACTTGAGAAAACCTGAATCGGTTTCTTGTAAATTTGACTGACTTCAACGATCTGCAACCATCTGTAATTTCTTTCAGTGATGCATCAGTCAAACTATCCAACTCCGAGATGTCAAGAGCTTCCAGGTTTGGACAATATCTCCCAACAGTCCAAATAGTTCCATCATTCAACCCTCTGATCACCATAGAGAAAACTCAAAAACATTAGTTTCAATGGACAAAACCATCCAAATAGTCCCATGATTCAAACTTACACGCAAGAAGCTAGAGAAAGATCAGTGAGATTGGAGCCACGGGAAGTACAGAACCCAACAACAACATCATGAATGCCTTCAAGTCCTGCAACCGAGAGAGAGTTCATCTTCATAAACCTACTTAAGCTGGTCCTAAAGACATGAGATGGTTTAATCCCTTGGCATCCTCCAATGTTAAGCCCTCTGAGAGTGGAACCAAAGTAATCCGCAAGAATCTTCACAGCTTGGAAAGTGAGAAGAGAGCATTCACTAAGGTTAATAACCCGAAGCAGAGGAGCAGAACTCGAGATCAAAGCCAATGCATTGTCTGTTAAACAGAAAGCTCCTTGAAGAGATAGCCTAGTCAATGCAGGGAACCCTTTAGGAGAGCGTTTCAAGAACTCATTTATTGCGTTCTCCGTCATTGCCCGTCCACAAAGATCAAGATTCAACACCTAAGAGAATCGCAAGAACATCAAGACTAATAGCTACAAACTTAGAAGAACCAAAGGGTTTTGAAACTACCTCTAAGCTAGCTCGGTCACATTCACAGAGTATCTGAGTCAAGTCATTCTCCTCTAAGTCAACACAGTTCTTCACATTAACCTCAGAAGGAGAATCATCCACAAGAAGCTGCATAAAAGCTTTGTCTACTTTACTCGAATCACTCACAAGACTCGAGATCTTCTTCTTCAAGTGATCAGGGACAAGGTACAAAGACTTGATTGCTCCAGAGTTCTTAGCAAGAGCTCTCACACACAGATCCGTAAGCGTAGGAGCCGTCCTTTTCGTCGTCATATTCAACTCGATTGGCGTACTAGCAACAGTACTCGATCTCGAGTATCTCCTCCTCTTCTTGATGGCGTTCTTAGCATCATCGAATCGACTCTTCCCTTTCACCTTCTTCACCTCTTCCTCTTCATCGTCTTTGCTTTGTTTGGGAGCTGTTTGATCAGAATGCAATCCGAGAGCGTAAGCCTTAGCGACTTCGACAGCGTATTGTTTGTGCATCTCCTCCCTCTCTTCAGCCAACCGTCTCCTCTTCTCAGCTATCTCCTCGTCGCGGATTCGTAACCTTTCTCGATCTTGAAACATCTCCGCCACCTGGCAAAGCTTATCCAAAGCCACGCAATCGAATAGAGGAAGGGTTTGATCAACAGGATCCCGGTTCGGCGGGTTATCCAGAGAACCGTCGGGGAGATTGGCTTCTTCGTCTTCTTCGGCTGCTGCGTCAGGGAGGATCTCTGGATCTTCGCGAGAAGAAGTCATCGAGTCAAGTCTTTTCGTCTGCAGAGAGCGTTTTTTTTTTTTTTGTGGGAGGCTCTATAATGAATGAATGTGGAAAAGGAATGTGAAGAGGGGTATTTATACTTTTTTGTTTCGATAGATGCGATGTTGTTTCGACTCTGTGGACCCCTCTACACTTTAATCGACGACCCTTATTGGTTCTTTTTCTATTGTAAATAAAAAGTTTTTTTTTTGACGAGCTAATAAAAAATTGTTAATTAATTAGCTGATCTAATTAGTTGTTTTTTTATTTAACACAGATTAATTATGTGAACAAACTATGAAAATATTATATGGATAATATTACGGTCCATAATTTTAAACTGCATCACCCTGAGTTGTCAAGTAAAAAAATTAATGGGCAAATCTCTCAAATAACATTTTTAAGTTTTTATCATAAAAATAATTTTTAAGGAAAAAATAACCGAAATAGATATTTTATTTTGAAAATTTTAATATTTTTAACCTTTTCAATTTTAAACTTTACCTCGAAAACTCACCCTTATAACTCTAAACCGTAAATCTAGATTAGTTAACCCAAAACATATAAATGTATATTTGCACTTTGATAAAATCTATATTAACTATTTTTTAATGATATTTTGGTGACAATTTTTTTTTCATGTCCAAAGTATATTATTTCTCAAAACTAAATAAATTTACAATTTACCATCCTCTTTGAAAGTAAGGGGTTGACTGGTTTTCCCGCTACCACCCGCAAACGCAGTTTTTGCGGTTGGTAGCGGTTGTTGGCGTTTTGTAACAATCATACAAAACGCAATAAATCGCTTCAAATCGCTTCAAACCGCTATAAACCTCTAAAATTCAAAAGCTGGTTCCAGCTAGCGTTTGCGGTTGCGGGCGGTTGCGGGAGGGTAAATATTTTTTTTCAAAAAAACTATATAATAAAAAATAAAAATAATCAATTAAAATTTTAAATTAAATAATAAAATACCAAAATGTATACATTATATTGTAATTTATATTATAAAACTTTGAATAAAAATATTTCTATAATTTTAAAATAATTTAATAGTATAATTTTATAAATATAATTTTTATATTTAGTATAATAATATGATTTATAATATTATTATAATTATATAAAATATAAATATTGTTAATTTATTATCTAATCACTGCTGCATTTAGTAGTTACCAGTCATAAATATCCCGCAAACGCAACAATTTTTAACCGATTTACCAGTCGTCCAAATCTCTTAATAACACATAAAACCGCAACCGCCCGCATCCGCAAACACCCGCAGTCGCAAATGCAACCGCTGCAGTTACACCAGTCAGCCCCTAAGTCTACTATGGCCCATGAAAAATTCTAGCAAGGGTGCTTAACCAAAACGAGTTTGCCTCACCAGCTTATCAAACAAGTTTCTACAATTCTAAGTCAAGTTAGGTATTATGTCCTTATCCATCAACTTGATTTACTTCGTTAAGACTATGTAAAGGTCAACTTGTTTTATTTTCATTATTCAAAGTGATATATAAGATTAATATATTATACGAAATTTACATATGAATCCTCAATAGAAAGCTAATATTTATATAATTATCTTGATTAGTTATGTTATCTTGCTTTTGTGGAGTACTAATCTAAACTATTAAAACTGAAGTACATTTAGTACTTAACCCTAACATTTCCTAAATAATTACCATTGAATGCCATTGATATTATCTCTGCATCCAAACACTAATTCTTAATAATAAAAAAAATAAATCTGGGCTAAGCCCATTAACAATTTTTATCATTATAATTAAATACTTCATAATAAATAAATATATATTATTCAAAAATTTATAATAAAAACAAAATTATACATATATATAGCATTAAATTAGTTTTATTCATATTCATTTAAGCTACCAACTATATTTGAACTACAAAAAATATAATAATGTTAATAATTTTTTATTATAATATGAACTTTTTCATTTACGATAACAAAATCATGTAACTTTCCATAAAAATTTAATGACTAAAATACATACTAATATTTATTATAAATGGTTATATATTCAAACAAATACAATGTATTATCATTTGTAAGATATATATATATAATAAAAATAACTAATGTAATTTATAAATTAAAAAAAAATCACCATATAATACATATATACAATTAGGTCTAGGACGGATCAAATATCTAGGATATTTTAGGATATACGGATTCAGATATGCATTTGTCAGATCGTAAAATTGTTATCCGGATTTGGATATTTGGGGTTAGAATATTCATACTAAAATCCAAATACACGCAGACATCTGAACCTGTTTTTTTAATTTAAAATAAATTAAAAACTAACTATTAACCATCTATTTAGTCTATTTAAAATTATTATTTAAAAAGCTTAAGAATCATTAAAAATTAATAAATTTCAAATTTTAGTTATTTTATATAAAAAATATATAATATACATAGATAACTATAATTAAATTTTAAATATTTAATATCTGGATCTGAATATCCAGACTTAAAATTTTGCTATCCGAATTTATAATTGGATCAATCGAATCCATAAAATTATTATCATGATCCATGAATATCCGTTTTTCGAAGAGGATAAGATCCCGAATCGGGTAACGGATATTGAATATTAAGTTCAAGTCATATATATAATTATATCAAACAAATTGCTTAAAATATTAGACATTCACAAAAATAACACTCGCGCGGGCGCGCGGGTCAAATGCTAGTGTAGAATTACAAGTTAAATATTTATAAAATATTTAAAATACAGTAGATAGATAAACTCATGGATCAGAAGTATCAATTGCACATGTAAATACGCTTTCATTCTACGATTTCACAAAAGTTTTAATATATAAATCAAGTTCAAGTTAAATTAGGTTTTGAAATATGTTGGGAAAAAGTACAAAATTAAATCCATACCATTCTTCCTCTAGCCCTTGTCTCATTAGTTCCTTAACCTCTAGCTTAGTAACCATTTCTAACCAGATAACAATTTTATCTATTGCTAACTTCAAAGGTTCAAAGTAAATATCCTCTAATTAATATCTCCAGAGACTTTATGGATAATATGAATTAGATTCTATACTTGGCATAAAATCGAAACTTTGTAAACAATGTATACAGACGTCAAAACAACAACAAAGTCGTTGTAGTATAGTGGTAAGTATTCCCGCCTGTCACGCGGGTGACCCGGGTTCGATCCCCGGCAACGGCGTTCTTTTTTAGATTTCTTTTTACCAACTCTAAACTCATAAAGTTAATCCCGTAAACATCATTGATTAATCAATCATTAAGACGAAATGATAAAGGGCTTAGTTCCGTAGCTCTTTTATAATCAAAGGCCCAAATATACATTGGGCTTTCTCTCTTTATAAGCTTCTTTAATAATAATCACAGAGAAAAAAGTAAACCAGTCTAAAGATTCTCTCGAAAAAATGGCGGATCAGCTGACGGATGACCAGATCTCAGAGTTCAAGGAAGCCTTTAGCCTCTTCGATAAGGACGGAGATGGTATATCTTCTCTTCTCAGATCCTTTTCCTTTATCTTTCCTCGTCGATCTTTGAGTTCTTAAACTTTTTTTTTGACGATTCATGATCTGTACAGTACCTCGTTGTGAACGATCTAGTTTTTAGCTAACGATTCATGACTTGCTCGATATGTGTTTGCTTTCTCGCTGAATCGCTTCATTTTTTTTATTTCTTTAGGGATAGATTTGGTTTTGTTCTCATATTACCAATTAATCTGTGTGCTAATCTTAGATTGTGTCAATCCAGCGTTTTCTATTTGCTGTACTTATAATAGTGTTCATGTACGATGAGATATGTTCTCAATAGAAGGATATGGCTAGAGATTTGGAGATGCATTTTGTGTCTCTTATTATAATAAGTATACACATATGACTCTAGGTTTCCTAGTTGTACAATGCACATAAGGAAAAAAACAATATTTCATTTTCCTTTACACTTTAGCAAGACTTTGAGAAGATTGTTTTCTTTCTGGTCTGCATAAATGGATCTTTATTAACTTTTTTCTCGAATAAGAGACTATTCTCTTAATAAGAAACATGATATAAACTTGTAGAATGAGCTGATAAAGTCTTGTCTCTAAAGCTTTATACTTTGGGGGTGTGGTTTGCAGGTTGCATCACCACCAAGGAGCTTGGAACCGTGATGAGGTCTCTGGGGCAAAACCCAACTGAAGCTGAGCTCCAAGACATGATCAATGAAGTGGATGCAGACGGGAACGGGACCATAGATTTCCCTGAGTTCCTCAACCTGATGGCAAGGAAGATGAAGGACACTGACTCAGAGGAAGAGCTCAAGGAAGCCTTTAGGGTTTTTGATAAAGACCAGAATGGTTTCATCTCTGCAGCTGAGCTTCGACATGTGATGACAAACCTTGGGGAGAAACTAACCGATGAGGAGGTTGATGAGATGATCCGAGAAGCTGATGTTGATGGCGATGGTCAGATCAACTATGATGAATTCGTTAAAGTCATGATGGCTAAGTGATAGAGTGAGAGTGAATCTTTCTCGTTATGACTTTGTCCCTGTTTGCGTCATCTAGAACATGTTTCTCCTTTGATTTGTTTGCTTCGGTGATTGTTATGTGAAGTATGAACTCATGTCTTGCTCATCTTTTGACAATTGATATTCTCTCCTTTGCTATTTATTCTTATCTCTACTAATGTTGAATAAATCGGAAAAAATAACGTAAAATAATCCAACATTATCAGTGACAATGGCAAATACATATTTTCATTTTTATTAGTTGGCGGATTGTATGCATACTAAAAAAACATGTAACTTTTATATTTTCTAAACAATTTTTTTTATTAATTATCTATCTAATCACCCTTCAACAAATAACAAAAATAAATATAAAATACAAAAGTTGAATAACACAAATCTTACTAAATTTTAATTGAAAATTGAAAACATTAACTAATTTGAAGCAAAAAATCATGTATAGAAATTCAAATATATAAATAACAATTACTAACATTTTAAATGATTTTTTTTGACAATTAAATGCGCAATTAAATTTGTTTTGTAGTCATGAAAAAGAACAATGGAAATTTTATGTGCTTTCGTGTCAAAAAAAAGGAAATATTAATTAGTAAAAAAAAAGGGTAAAACTAGGGCTTTTGCTGTTATTAAGTGTTTTACGGTATGATCATTACGCCACCAAAAACACACACTCATCCTTCTTCGTCGTCTCCCATACTTACTTCGGAGCTCTCAACTTCTCTTTCTCACATTGCGTCTTCTCCTCCCAATCCTGCAATCCTCGCCCTGTTTTTTTGATCCAATTGAAGTTTACCTTCGGAGTTTCTGATGATGGCGGATACTGAGGGATCATTAGCCGGTGATCGAGAAGTGATCGGCCGCGTCGGTGGTTGTGGGACCAAATCCCCGTGGAAAACAACGGCTTCTTCTGCTGAGAACGTCGAGGTTCCGGTCATGGGTGCTCACACGTGGCCAGCTCTCGCCGACGCGCAACAGCCGCGTCCTAAGAATCCTCCGACGGCGTCGAAAACCATTCCGACCTCGATCCCAAATCCTGCTCAGGTGAGTCAATAACCTACTGTATTTCTGTTACTGTTAATTGTCACTGTATTGTGCTTATTGATTGATAGTGGTGCATTGTACGACGGTAGAGCTTAAGTTTATCTGATTGGTATCATGAATGGTTAGTTGGAGATGGCTACTTGAATCTTGAGTCTAATTGAGTTATATGAATTTTGATGCATGATGATCATGACCTGTAGTTCACGGCTTCTGTGTTTGTTCTTGTTTGATGTTTAGGCTGTAGCTGGTCAAGCGAAATCTAAATGGGGTGGAAAGGGTAATCATGCACACAAGAATCCATCTGGCCCGAAGAGTAACCAAGGTGTTCCTCCTCCTCCTTACCACGTGCATGGTGTACCGTATCATCCACCACCTTTTCCACCTATGATGCCTCCGCCGCATGCTACGGGTCCAGATTATCCATATGCTCTCTATCCTCCTTACCCTATTCCTGGAGCTCTTGTTGCAGAGCCTGCCGATGAGAAGCATTTGAAAGCTTCCCCTCTTCCACCTGTCCTGCCAGTTCCTCAGGGAGATCGTGGACATCCTTTGCAGCCTCAGAGGGGTTTTGACCCAAGAAACATGCCACAGGGTGCTGGACCGAGGAATTTCGTGAGACCTCCGTTTATGGGACAAGCTCCTGGGTTTATGGTTGGTCCGGGTCCAGGCTTTCCCGGTAAGATATTGATTTGTATGTCAATGTGCTTCTAAAGGGACCAACTGATACGATTTAATTGCACAGATTCGTCCTTAAGATTGATAATAACTTTTTAATTCTGGTGCATGATTGCTTTTTCTCTCTTTTCGTTTTGACATAGGGCCTGTGTACTACTTGCCGGTTCCACCCCCTGCTGCTATAAGAGGTTATCCTTCACATTTTGCTCCATACCCTGTTAACCAGGGTCAGCCCACACTGTCTCCGGAAAAACACGATTTAAAGGATAGAGTCATAAAACAAATAGAGTATTATTTCAGGCAAGTTATGCTTCTACTATATATTGTGTGCTTTCAAAACTATGTTCAGTTGACTCCTTTGCTGTGCCTCTGGGAACTTTCTTGAGGATTTCCATGCCTTGACTCCATCTTTGCTGGATAATAGAACGACATCTCATATTTCATGCTCACCGTCTATATATGTATTCCTTTTTCAGTGATGAAAACCTTCAGAATGATGAGTACCTGATTTCCTTGATGGATAAACAAGGATGGGTTCCCACAAAAGATATAGCTGACTTCAAAAGGGTAAAGCTCCTTAGACGAGTTTTACTTGCTTTCTTTTCATAGTCTATTGTGTCGGTGTTTTACACATATGGTTTGCTTTTAGTTTATTTATTTTTTCTCTTCAATTACAGGTTAAGATGATGACCATGGATCTAGAGTTCATAGTCTACGCGTTGGGATTTTCTAATTCTGTTGAAGTGCAGGTAAGACTACCATTAGCCACCTTGCTTCATCTTATATAATAGCCATTAGCCAGCATTTTCTGCTCTTTTAAATGATAAGGTCTTGCGTTTGTTAATGCGGTTTCTTACTAACGCATGTTGGAAAGTTAATATTAATTTTATTTTTCATCAAAGGTCTCTGTGTAAAATTTGTTTTCTTTGGTACTTGTATTGCGTATTTACTGTGATGAGACTATCACCAAAAATGTTGGTAAGGTGTTGTCACTGAGTAATTTGTTTAAAGTTCTTGACCCTATTCGAATTTTTCTACGGCTGCAAGGTTTACCATCGTTTTCAAAGCAGTATATATTTTTAATAACTAAAAAGAGTACCATTTCTTTGTCCCTCTTTTTCTGCATGTTCAAAATGCTGTTACTTTTACAGGGTGACAAGATACGCAAGCGCCACAACTGGTCTAAGTGGGTTCCTGCATCTAAAAGGTCAGCCTCTGAGGAGAATTTCGGAGACAGTGAAAAAGATTCTTCTGAGAGTTCAACAAGCAGATATAACTCTAAAAACCTTTCAAAGGGTACTTCAAAGCCTACTGCGTGCTCTTCAGAGGTAGAGTCTTGTTTCCATTAATTAGAGAGATTCTGTAAAGTTTCCAATTTTTGTTCCAGTTCACAAGTTTTCTGTGCGTGTTACAGGGAGCCCAGTCATCTAAAACCAGTATGCATGAAAGTAATATTCTTAAATCATCATCAGCGGAACAAAGGAAGATGGACGCCTTGTCAAGCGATTTTACAAACACATTCTTATTTGATGAGGAACTAGATAGCCCAAGAAAGAGTGGACTTTCCATGTCCAACAGGTAGTGTGTGCACGACATGATTGGTCTTGTTGTTGCTTTCATCTCTCTTTGTTTACCAATGCCTTCTTTTGGATGTTAACCTGAAAACTGGAGTTGATGCTTTGCTTTATTAAATTTCTGTAGGACTGAGGATGAAGACGATGATATGGCTGTTGATGATCATGATATTCAGAAACTCGTAATTGTTACCCAGGTATTACATGGAACTTGTTATCTATTTACTTGAACGCTTTTTTGGTGGAATTAAGTATTCATGTTATGTTGTATGCTGGACAGAATTGTGGGAGAAGTGATGGCACTGGAATCAGTGGGACAAAAGAAAAAAACATTCCGAAGGAACTTGCCTCCACAATAAACGATGGTCTTTACTACCTTGAGCAGGTTTGGAATTTTTTTTTTGACATAATGATATGATTTTACCTTTTCAGGAGTCTAATTTTATCACCGACGTGATGAAACAGGAGCTCAAAAAGAATCGATCTGGTCGTGGGAAGAGCAATTCCCGTTTGGATAGCAGAGATGGAAAAGTAAAAGCTGGGGGAGGAATGAACACAAAATTAGGCGAAAATCATGGAGGTGAAGAGCATAGCATTAGGAGGAAGCAAAACAAGGGAACCCACAAACACCATATGACCCAGGCAAGGAGGTTCTTCTCCAGCAACATGAGGAACCATGGGGCTAGTCTCAGTTCTCATGGAAGTACTTCAGAAAGTCCGCCTAGTAGCTCCATTGGATTTTTCTTTGGTTCTACACCACCAGACAGTCATGGGTCAGTATCCTAGATAATTAACTATATTCCGAACTTATTCTTTTTTTATTTTGCCTTCCCATCTATTTAATATTTTTGTTTGTGTGACGTTTCACAGACCCAGGCTATCGAAATTGAGTTCGTCGCCACAGTGCTCTAGCAGTCCACCTGTGGGCTCTTTGCCAAAGTCATTTCCACATTTTCAGCATCCGAGCCACCAATTGTTGGAAGAGAATGGGTTTAAACAAGAAAAGTGAGTATTAACTGTTTGGTTATACAACTTGAGTTTACTGTATGGAGAGCACTTATGTTCGTACTCCCTCTAATTCTAACCATAGGTACTTGAAGTATCGCAAGCGGTGCTTAAACGAAAGAAAGAAGCTGGGCTGTGGATGCAGTGAGGTAAATTTCATCTCAATCTTGTTTCGATGTACATCATGAAATGTAACTGTTACATAGAACTCATGCTGTCAACTTAGTCTGATTAGAGATCCAAGGCCCTATTGTTTCTGATATCTGGCTGTTGTTTTTACAGGAAATGAATCATCTGTACTGGTTTTGGTCGTATTTCCTAAGAGACACGTTTGTTCCGTCTATGTATGAAGACTTCCAGAAGTTAGCTCTTGAGGATGCAGCTGGCAATTACAACTATGGGTTAGAGTGCCTGTTTAGGTTTTATAGGTAAAACACCTGTTTATTACACTGCAGATAAGCTTTCTCTAGTTTAAACCTCAAATCTCACCAGTAATAGTATTCAGCTATGGTCTGGAGAAGCAATTCGATGAGGAGCTTTACAAGGACTTTGAGCAGCTAACACTTGACTTCTACCACAAGGGAAACCTATATGGCTTGGAGAAATATTGGTAAGGCCTCTCGTCTTTTAAAGATTATGGCTAAACAAGGTAGTTTTTGTTATGGATTGTGATTGGTAAAGTCTCTTTAGAGATTGGGATCGGTGGTGATGTAGCTAAATAGCAAAACTCACCTGTTGTGCAGGGCATTCCACCATTACCGAGGCCAGAAAGAACCGATAGAGAAGCGCCCTGAGCTAGAAAAGCTACTCAAGGAAGAATATCGTAGCATAGCTGATTTCCGAGCCAAGGATCCCATCACCAGCCAAATAGAAAACAAATCTCAGTAATGATTTTTGAAGAGACGAAGAGTAGAGACATATCATATGCTTACCACTGAGCAAATGATACTTAAATCTTGACCTATTCTTTTATTGTGTATTATTGCTCCTTGGTGAAGAGAGCAACCAAGTGAAGCCATCACTCTGATTTTTTTTTAAAGGATGTGGTGTTTTTTTTTCTGGCTTTTTTTGTATAATTTATTGGCCATCTCCACACTTGTCGTAATCTTCTAGTTTTTTTTTTTTTGTAAATATAGGATTTCATTTTCTTATTTACTCAATTTTGAAAAAAAACAACACAAAAAAGAGGTGATTTTAGTCTCTTAAAAAAAAAAGAGATGTTCGTTTCACTTGACATTATTATTTAGATACTACTCTTTGTCTTTTTTTGGCTTATTTATTATTAGGATATGTTATTTCTGCTATCTTTTTTATTTTGACTACAAGTCCTCAACTTAGAATCCAAAAACGTTTGACACAATTATTCAAAACACGTTTTTCATTTTCAACTAATCCAATTTCAATCTTATTCAGAAAAATAATAACGAATCAAACAAACCTAAAAAATATAACAATAAACCGAAACAACTCTATGAAATCAGATCAGGCTTATGTCTTCCGTAACGCAATCTTCCGTTATCACAGTAGCTGATGACGTCAGTTTGTCCACTCTTACCTTGCAGTCCACGGTAACTCCCATCGTCCACGTCTTAACCACACCAACCCTAAACCTAATCGGCGCTTTAACTCTCAGGTCAAACCTCACTTTTCCTCTCTTCTCCGACTCCTTAAGTTCTTTACGCGACGAGCTCGTCAACTGGATCCTCGACCCCCTTAACTTCCTCACCATCACCGTCACATTTTCAGGCGGTTGCTCAAAAGCCGTGAACTCTCCGTCACCTAGTTTGATTCCTTCATGGAAAATCTCAACCACACTTCCTCTCTCGTAGATCAAACCGAGTTTACCGTTAACGTTGTTACACCGCACCTTGACTTTGATCACTGGAGAGATAGGAGACGGTGACGTGAGATTGATTCCGGCGACGGAGACTCCACTAACGGAGAACCGTGGCTTATGTGGTCGGCAAACTAGTGAAAAGATCCCGACGACGAGTGCTGCGAGGAAGAGAAGAAGGAGTAACGTAGCCAAGAAGTAACAGAAACATCGGCGGCAAGCTGAGCGGTTGTGTTTCTGGCGAGAGAGATACTCGTAACGGCGAGCGTTTTCCGGCGGGGGAACACGGTAGATTTGCTCTTTAGGGAGTTGAACGTGGTAAGTCCCTGGTGGTGGTGGCTTTGGTCTTTGAGACTCGAGAGAGTATAGGCTCGAAGTACTATCGATACTGTCTACAGACTGATGATGCTTTGGTCTGTGGCTGCCTACGTCTTTGTCCGTTGTGAATCCGCCGGAGCTTCTCGGAGATCTTTGGATGCTATCGTTAGTACTATCAATCGATGGATGCTTTGGTCTACGTATGTTTTTGTCGGTTCTTGGACATCGTTGAATGTTATTGTCAGCCATGTGTGTTTGTGGTTTCTTGATGAAAAGAGGAGAGGAAAGAAAAAAATAGTTATGAAATGGAGAATGAATATATGATTTGTGGCTGATTGATTCGTGAGTAACAAATCATTTCTGAAATTATGACGTGATTGCATGAATATTATGAATGGATTATATGAGGAAATTATTAATAAGTATTTTATGATTAAATGGTAATATAATATCCCCCTAAAGTTTCCTTTATGACTCACCGCTATAGAAACTTGTCGAGAATCCGCACGAAAACGAATGGAAAGTAGTTATGAAAATAAATATTTGGTCAATCGGAACTTTCCAACAATAAAAATAATAAAGTTGAAATGAACAAGGAATATTTGAGAAATAAAAGATTTGGAGATGCGGAATACAATGTACGTTATAAGATATTTGGATTTTTTTTATAATTAACTAAAAATAGAATCTAAATAATATTAAAACTAATCGAGTTTAAAAACATATTTTTACCATAAATGCAATATAGGCTTAGTAAACATGGCAACTTGAAGAATGGAGTACATTGTGTACTATGTACACAATTATAGTTTAATAAGTCGCCAAAAGATAAGAATAGTAGTAGATAAATACATGCATGTCAGTAAATATTATACATCTGAATTTGTTTATAGCATCAAACATGAATCATAGTTCAATTCATTTTTGTTTCAACAATAATGGAAATGAATGGTTATAAACCAAACATTACTTGTGGTGGAATTGAACAGAATATATAATTATCAAAAATAAAGCACCCAAATCCATAGTTTTTTTTTCTTTATATGATAGATGGCGCAGATCGTACACACATATGTTAATGCAGACAAGGCAAAGAACTTGATACCAAAACCAATGTTACATCTCAGTGTCACACACGA
Source organism: Moricandia moricandioides (assembly GCA_905132885.1). Taxonomy (NCBI): domain Eukaryota; kingdom Viridiplantae; phylum Streptophyta; class Magnoliopsida; order Brassicales; family Brassicaceae; genus Moricandia; species Moricandia moricandioides. Next base: position 148,596 of record CAJHQQ010000348.1, read on the forward strand.
TCATCACAGTAACCTCAGTCTTTGGACGGTCAGGTCAGTCTCAACTGAGACAGATGATTACTGATTCTGACTCTCTTTTTTTTTTCAACTAGGACATATATATATATATATGTATATACTTATTACATAATAATAGATGTGATATTTGATAAAAGTGGTGAAGTGTTCTTACAAGGTCACCCCCCATTTCTTGTTCTTAAGATGTTGATCAGTTGCAGTTGGTGTCGTAGCTTGCAAGACCAATTAATTCCGGCCCCTCTAGTCGCGAGTTATTCTCAAAGCTGCATCATTGTTTTAAGTTTTTTTTGTAAGGAACAGATGCTCATATGCAACTGTAATAGAGACTACTTAAAAGTGAATGGGCGCTTTGGTTTCACTTATCCCTCATAGGAAAAGCATAACATGAAGTGATAAAATGCAAAATGCAAGAGAAATTATAAGTGAGAAAAAAAGAAACCGGAAACAAGCTTACTTCTGCAAAGGAATGTGTTCAAAAGGTCCTCCTGTTGGGATGGTTCCACACAAATCATTGCTTGATACATCACTGAGAAAATGATGACAAAAGAAGATATGTTTTTAGGTAAGAGCATGGTAAGTTGGATAAGAAGGGGTTAAGAGAACAACAACAGAGCGTTTTGCAAACAAGCTAAAATGAAAAAAGGTGAACTTACACAACTTTGAGACTTGGGATTTTCGTGAGTTCTCTAGGGATTGGACCAGTCAATTGGTTGTCATTGAGCCGTCTGCATAGGAAGAATCAGGTATTGAGTCATATCACATGATGAACACTAAGCATAAAAACTTTTGAGATATAGATCAGAACTAGTTTCTTCACTCAGCATATAATTTGCAACTCTCAATAAAATGAGTATACTTTTCGGTATGTCCATATCAGAATTTCAGAACAACTTACAGAAAGACCAGAGACTTCAGTTTCCCCAGAGAAGTAGGAATCTTCCCAGTAAGATTGTTGTTATAGAGATCCAAGCTGATGAGGCTCTTCAGGTTTGCAAGTTCAGAAGGAATAGTTCCTTGGATGTTGTTTTTGTACAGCTCCCTGTATCAGTCATAAGACAAGTACAAAAAAGTTGATCTACATTGTCTATTACATAATCAATCTCATACTGGGGGGTGCTTTAGCTGCACTTTATGGTACATAACTTTATTTCCACTATCTAATTTAATTACAGCTGGTACTGATAAAAAGGTTACGAAAGTAAAAAAGAGTGATAACTTACAAATACTGTAGATGTTCGAGTTTCCCAAGCTCAGGTGCAAGATGTCCAGAAAGGTTTGAATTACCCAAATCCCTGGTCAAGAAGATAAAGACAGTAAGATTAAAAGAGATATTAGACACGCAAGAAGTTGATGTCGATTCACTAAACAGTTCTGAGAGATAACTGGATGTAATCAAGTACAAGGAATCCAAGATTCTTGTAAAAAAAGTGTAAGAACTCACAAAGTAGGGAACAACAAAGCATAGAGAAAATCATGAGGTGAAAGCAAAGTTGAACAAGAAAGTGTACAATGACTAGAGAGATCAACACTGTACAAAAAAATAGGAGCTTTAAACTTCTCCTTTTATACTGGAAAGTTGAACAAGAAAGTGTCTTGATGAACCTTAAAGAAACCAAACTAAAGTTACAGACAGTTTGATGAAGAAGTGTTCCTGAATCATAACAGTATAACAACAGTTACAGAGAAAACTACTATCTAGTGGGAGCAAATTTTTTAATCATATATATATTGTTCACAAAAACGCACGATTAGTAGCATTTTTTTTGTTTTGTTTTACAGAATTGTCCATAAGAATCATTCTCTTAGCTCTTCTGAAATTTATAAGCTTTAAAAAAGTTACAACAAGTCAAGTACGGTCAACTTTATCTTACATCTTCCTCAATGACCAAATACAAAACCACAGTTTCGACTAAAAGGTATGGAGATATGACTCTTAAGACCATCATGTTAAAGCTCAGACATAAAAGATAAAAAAGCTAATCCAATTGTATTAATCAACTTAACCAAAGAGGAGCTATGAACAGAGAAGGGAGAAAGGAGAGGATCTTACACACGAGTGACGCGGTTATCTTGGTTACAGGTAACATGGAACCAGGTACAGGGGTTAACGAGAGTGGGATCCCAGCTCTGGAGAACATGGTCTGGGTCCGATAAGCTCCGGCGCAGAGCGTAAAGAGCATCTCCCTCGGAGTTTGCTTCCACGAGGTGAATCAGAGCTAAGGTTAGAGTTAGAGACGCTGCGAGAAGCTCCCACAGACAGTTTCTGGAGGCCATGTTGAGCTATTGAGAAGAAAATTGAGTACAAGTGAATTAGGGTTTCGTGTGCTTCCCCTTTTGCTCACTTTTGTTGAAGAAATCGATTAATGCGATTTGCGTGTGGGGAACGATGAAGAGACAAAACTACTCCTACTTTTGTCTTTTTTTCTTAACTTTTTCAAAATTCCTGTCTTTTTATAATATATTTATATATATATATATATATATATTAAAGTACAATTCCCTCAAGTATTTTTTTAATGCTTTGTCACAAAATTAGTTTTAAAAAATGATCGAAGTAAATTTTTTTATTTTAATTTTTTTAATATTTACTTTTATTTTTAAAATTTTAAACTTTACTTCTAAAATTTCACCAAATAATAAAATCTATTTTGATTATTGTTTTTTGAAACTTTTTTTAAAAAATGATCGAAGTGCATTGAAAGTTTATAAGGGGTTCATAAGGGGGGTTCACACAGTTTTCTAGATGAACAGTGATGAACCCGTAGCTTTGGGGTTCTCTCTGGTGAACCCGTATCACCACTGTTTCGCGGACCCCACGATACGTGGCGGCCCGCGATTGATCTATCTTTTTTTCTTTTTTTTAAAAAACAAAAAAAATAAAAAAATTTAATAATAAAAAAAGAAAAAATGAACCCCAAAGGTGAATTCATATTCATTGATGTGGATGCTCTAACGTATTTCTTTAAAAAAATTCATCCTCTAAATTGCTAATTTTTATTTTTAAATTCCGTTGCAGTGAATGTACAAAACAGTCCAAGAGATATAATACATAAAGTACATAACTCACTTTGTAAAGGGGAAATTCTCTTTGAACTTTATATTTATTTTTTTTTTGGTTTGAAAAGTCATGTAAAGTCGTTGGTCAAAGAAGTAAAAGAGGTGTTGTTTTGGCTTTGGTCAAAATTGGAGACTAGAGTTCGTTGGAAACAAACAACACATGTTTCGTTGTGCACACTGCACACACTATTCTTTTGATATGAGTATCATTCGTTCGATGGAATGTGAGGTTTGTCTAACGAACAAAAAAAGGAGGAGTTGTTGAGTGCAGCAAGCAACTCGAGAATTAAAAATTTGAGAAAAGTCAAATGATATTCGATTCTTTAAAATGGAATCTGATCCGACAAAACACATACTAACACTTGTATGTCGGAATAATCAGCAACTCCACTTCTTTATATTAATGGTGGGTACTATCGATTAAATATTTGTAATGTGAATGATGACTCTTGAATAAGAGGCCAATGTAAATCTGAAATGTAGAAAAATTAAGTCTTATGTGGTTTGTTGATTGGAAAACCTGTAAAGTTGAGTGTTACGGGCTTTTGGTGGGCTGGGCTTTCAGCTAGTCAAAAGCAAACCTGTAAAGTTGAGTGTTACGGGCTTTTTGTGGGCTGGGCTTTCAGCTAGTCAAAAGCCATATGGCCAGCCTCTCTTTCTTACTCTTGAGACTGTTTTTGTACTTGTTCACTCACTCTTTGTTTTGCACTTGTGTAACAATGCACAAACACATTCTCTCTCTCTTGTCTCTCTCGTTTGTTGATCTTGTAGAGAGAAGAGAGTAAGCTTTAGTTGTCTACATTGTTATTTTTCCCCAACTCTTTTTCTTTATTAGAATTGGATTATCTTTTTCTTACAACAACACATACATACTTATAGTAGTTTTATCTAATTACTACACACATGCTTACTTGCAACTCTAGGCTTAACAACTCCCACTTGCACCTTACTTCTAGACATGTGGCTTACAAGCAAACTTGCTTTAACCACTAAAACTATTACCAACTACTAACCACTTCATCTTAACTTAGTTAGCTTACAAACCAACTAGTTATTCTTATTCTTCTTGTTGAGTTATACAACTCAACCATCTTTGACTTCTTCTTCTCCGTGACCCCTTGGTCAATTAGGACAAGACATTAGTGTAGTTTGTTGCACGATGGATCTTGTTTTTGTTTTTAAGGCTTGTGAGTGTTTTTGGTTTATATAGCACCTTATACACTCCCTATAAGCTTTTATTTTTTAATCCACTTTGCACCATCAAGTGTTCTGCTTATTGACTTTGAGAACTTTCTCCTACTTTATGCTTACTAGATTTTGGTTAATCCTATGCAGGATGAGTAACCTAGTAACAGAAAGATCAGTAAACTATGTTTAAACCTTGAAGAAAGCTGCCAGTGAATAAGAACATAACATGCAATCTTTTCACAGGCTTTTCCAGATGCACTGTTCCATCAACTGCTTCACTGGTCTGTGCTGACCATGAATCTATGATGGGAGCTCACCGTATATTCTCTGTTGTTTTGGTCCCATCTTCTGTTTTTCCAGATTCAGTTCCAAAGTCTAGAAGGCCTGCTGATATGCAGAGAACATTGTCAAGAACCGTGTCTGTGTTTTCTTCTTCAGCTGCATTGTTTAGAAAACTGAAGATGGAGTGGATGATACTGCAAAGATTGAGAGAGTCTCAACACTTAGGTAGGTCACAGTTAAAGTTCACAAGAGGTGAAAGTTTTGAGGATGAGGAGCCAAAGAACAAAACAAGTTAAGTACTGAGCCGGTTGAAGTCAAGCTACAGCCGAAGTCAAAGTGTGAAAAGGAACCCATCATCAATGGTATCTGATCAGAATCCCTTGGGAAGTTCAACAGAGAAACCAGTATGTTTCATATTTATGCTTTAACTCTGATGAGGTTTTATCATTTGCTTATAATTTGTTTTGTGTTCCTTTCAGGTGATACCTTTAAGGTTAAGCAGCCACCAGATTGGCCTCTTGCTTTCATCTATCTGGGTGCAGTCTTTGTCTCCTCACAACATGCCACCGAACTATGAAGCTATTGCTAATACATATAGCTTAGTACTTCTATTTTGACGGACTAAGAAGGTACAATAGTTAAAACGTTATTAACTGTGTAACAATAGAAGTTAGCAAGTTATCAAATCTCATAGAGTAATAATGTTTGATAAAATTTTATGTAGAACTCAAGCAATGAAGTCTTGGTATGGAGCTTTCAGCTAGCCTTTTCTTTGCGGAATCTTTGTCTTGGAGGTATAATCCAAGATCTAAAAGTTAACAGTTCATATACAAGTCTCTGTGTAGATGTTACCTAATGTCATGAGAAGTGTTGGTCATCATCTTCGTTTCTTCACAATTAACTCTTTATGTTGATAATATTAGGACCATTCACGGCGTAGATTAGTCTTTACTCTGGCTACATCCATGATCATTGTCTCAGCAAGAGCCTTCAACATCCCTCCTCTTGTTAGTAGCGCCAAAACCGCATTACAGGACAAATGTTTTCCTATTTTCTAGTAATACAGCTTGATAATAAAACATGTTTCCGTTTCTTCAATTGGTGGAAGATTCAAAGCTAGATGCTGTGTTCTATGGACAAGAAGAGCAACCAGGAAAGAGTTATGGATCAAAAGAAGACGCTTTCAACCTCGTGAGTATTATGCTACCATGATTATGAATTTTCTATAGGGTAACTATCAGATCTAAAACGTTATTGATTTTTCTTTATAGTTATGATGGATGGACTGTGCATGAGTTTAGTGATGGTTTAACGTGCAGAAAGATTCGTTGGCGATAAAGGAGCCAGCAGCTAGTTTCAGATTTTATACCTATCGATGGTTGTACAGTTGGAACACAGTTGACATAATCTCCAGTTCAAGTTCACCGTTCTGATGATGAGAAAAACAGTAAGCCAGGAGAAATGGTGTGTGTGTAATAATGTGTCTACATTTCTGAAAATTTTCAAATGTTATTTTTTTTTAATCTAACATCAATCTCTTTCCTTTTAACTTTTGTTCTGGAATGCAATAGTAAAACTTGATCAAAGCATCGAGAACAGTATTAAAAGAGCTTCTTCAAATGAGACCTATCACTATATAGTTTTCTTCAAGCGTGAGACGAATGTTGTCTTTGTCCGAAACCGACCTAGTCAACCCCAATCTCATCATCAGCACAACTCCATGTTCTCTGGTCAACGCAAATGATTTTTTTTTTTTTGCAGTAAGGCATCATAAAAGATAGTATCTGCCAACGAGAACGTGGCTTCTCCTTACATTACTATAAAAAAAGTTGAGTTGACAAATTGAAGATGGTTTATCTTAACATATATAAAAGGAAGCGTTGACTGAAAAAAAAGAAGACACCGTTAAAGAGACTTGTGGCTCAAGTCAGACAGACAAAACGTTGTCGTTTGATATCTCAGTGTGATCAATCTGGTTCTTAGGATCAAGAGCCATCTCCCTTAAACGGAGAAGACTCCCAGTAGCCAAAATCGCCTTAGGGTTAATATCATGAAGTGATCGGAGATACAAACTCTGACAAGCTTTACTCGCCGCCTCCGTCACTTCCCTATCTTCCACCTTCATCCCCATCAAACAATGCCCCAAGATCCTCATCATCGGCTGCAAAAGCTCCCACGGCAGAGGAATCCTTCCACTGTCTTTCTCAGATCTAACGACTACACTCTCTTCCTCACCGATCATCACAGCTCGTGACTTCTCCTCCTCCTCCTCCTCCGTCTCTCCGTTTCCCCCCGCCCACTTCTCGCAAGCCTCGCAGAAATCGAGCTTCGACTCGCGAGGCATCCTCGAGATCTTGCTGTAGTAAAGCTCCAACGCGACCCCCACGATCCTCGCCCTCCGCGTGGATCTCACCGTGCCGTGTGGATCAAGCGTCGAGGAGACGACGGCGATGTTGAGACACGTGGAGTTGTTCTTCGCGGGACCTTTGGACTCGTGGTAAATGCTCGGGTGGGAGAGATCGGGGATGTTGACGGTTATGGCTTGACCGGCGCGTGAGGTTGTCTCGTGCGCGTAGAGAGCGAGTAAGACTGCTTCGAATCCGGCTTGTGGTTGACGGAGAGGGACGCGGGAGAGGTAGAGACCGGCGATCAGAGGAACGAAGCGGAGGACGAGGAGGTGGAGGGATGGCTCCGTGGATTGGAAGGTGTCGTAAAGCCAGCGGCAGAGGTTGTTATCGCCTGAGCCTGAGTCGGGACGTTGGAGGAGAGAGGAGATCGCGGCGGAGACGGAGGAGTCGTCGAGGAGGAGGGAGAATGTGGGAGGGATGTTGGTGGTTGTTACGATGGAGGATAAGGATTGTATAGCTGTTTGACATTTGGCGTTGGTAACGGATTCGTTAGGCACGGTGGTTTGGGAGTCTCCGGCGATTGGTGGAGAGTCATGGATGGAGGCTGAGTCTGACATTTTGGTTTGATCGCCAGAGAGGACGAGGCCAAAAGTATGATACGTTGAGAATGTAACGCAGCGAAAATAGGATCAAAGGTTTTGCAATTGTAACGTAATATAGTTGACCAATGTGTTATTGTATCGTGCGGATCTGCTTCGTTCGATATTTTTATTGTACCACCGTAACCGGTTCGGTTATGGTACAACGTCGTTTAGGCTTCGAGCTATCAGACTTGGGGTCGTACTGAGAAGATTAGGTTAATGCCAAACCATCATGCATTTACATCACGTGATCGCCCACGTGACATTTGATCTAAGCTTTAACCAGGTAACCATTATTTAGTCTCTACCTTCACTGAACCGAGACCATAACCGGGTAATTAGGAATACACTTCTTCAACAGATACACTGAAAAACCAAGATTCATAATGGATTCGAGCAGAGACTTCTACTACAAAAGAAAAGCCGACGAGGAATGTTACAGTTGCTTATATAAAAACAGAGCTTTTTTATCGAGCTATTACTTATAGTCATTACAACATTTGCACATAAAACACATGGATACATATGAGACTGCTCCACAAGTGAAAGGTTGATTCATATTCCACTATCATAGAGTTAGGTAACATATTACAAACTAGTAGCCCGTCACAAAACCTTGTAAACATTGGAAAAAAAGTAAAGAAAAGCAAACTATGTACCCCTCTCTATGGTTATTAACCTGAGAAAATGCACATCGAGGCTCTAGGTGGTTCGTTGTCTAACATGTCTGCTGCTACTATCTCCACCGCCGTCTGATAGTTGAGCCCACACGCTCTGAGACTTGGCCCCTCCCGTGCTGTTTCTGCCATCCTCGTAACCAGCCACCGCCTTCAGAAGCTCGGACTGGAGGGACAGACATTCATCCTTCAACTGTTGGTAAGCGTCTGTCTCTAGAACAGCTGCAATATTGCAGCCAATTTCAAACACAACAAAAGATCCATTATACACTTTGATATAAAACAAATCACAAACCGCAATGTGTAAACTGAAATGTAATGTGAAAGTCGAATCAAAACTGAAACTGTACTACAACTACCAAAGCAAACCAAACCGAATAGTACTGATCTAAAACTGAACCAAATTCAAACTGTAACCAAACTGAATAAACCGAATTGCAAAGATTCTATTTGGTCTCCATTTCCACAAGATCAAACAACAATTTTGTCCACCGGTAATTGCAATTTTAGAAGTATACTTGCTCCTTGAACAAAAAATAGAAGAAGAAGAAGAAGAAGAAGAAGCATACCCGCTAGATTCTCGGCAGTGAATTTAAGGCAAACGTCCTTTAGTTCTGTAGCTTTATATCTGTCAGCCATTGCTAAGATCTTGGCTACGGACTTTACTGATACACCTTTGCAGATATGAGATTCACACAACAACCTGAGCCTATTCAAGTTATACTTGTCGGCAGCTGCTAAAAGCTTTACAATCAATGTCTCGTATATTTCAGGCAGCTTTATGAGGTCAAATGTATGAGTTGTCACAGGGTCCACATCTTCCGGAAGTGAATCTTTATACATGAATTGTAGCAAAGCCTGCAAGGAACATAGCATAAATACAGGTATGATTTGCACAAACGGAAACAAGTAAAGAAAAACCACAATGATGTACCTTAAAAACCTTCGGTTCCAGATCGTTGATTGTAACCTCTCTATTGTATTCTTCAGGCTCATTGAAAAACTTAGACTTGAAAAATGGAGATCGAGCAGCCAGTACTAGTTTATGAGCTTGAAACTTCTCGCCAGCAATGTCAAAAGTGACATCAGAACCTTCCATGCTATCCATTAAAACTCCAAAATGTGATCCAAGTTCTGAATCAGGGACGCGAATAGAGTGTAACCGTGGGCACTGTACCTCCGAAACCACAACTCCCACCGTACAGTTGATTATCAGGCAATCGTCTTTGAGAAAGTCAGATGTCTCAAGCTGGGTACGTCTATAGAAACGCTTGTAGCCCCTAATCAAACCAGTAAGAAGAAAAGAGAATCAGAGTAGCTCGAGTTAGCAGATCGTAAGTAAAAGATCAATGTAAAGAGAAGATCAAATATATCTCTTTTTAAAATGATCACAACAGATTGGAAGAACAGCAGACACTTCTACAATGAAATTTAGAAAACATTTCCAGTCAAAACTAACCTAAGACTATGTCTGGATACACTCAGACAATTTAGTCAGCTTAAACACTTTAGAAATAATAGATTTTCCCATTCGATTTCCTTTCCATCAAGAGCATAAAACCACCCAAATCTTTGTTTTTGCCACACAATCGTATCTCACGAACAAGATTTGAAACGGTGGAAAGAATCACATCATTATGACTAGCTGAATTGTTCTGTTTTCAAGCTTCACACCATCAACAAAGAACATCATGCAGCACTGAAAGAGTTCAAATTCGGATTCCTACTTAGCAGTTCACAAATTTTAAGCACACCCAGCAGCTTTGGGACTCCAAGCAAGCGCAAGACTCCACAATAAGGCAACTGAAACTCATCACATGATATATTACATTCTAATTCATGTGATCACATCTTTCTCTTCTTTGTTTGGCTACCATATAGAATTCAATCACAAGGGTGACGCTAGATAAGCTAAATTAGAAACTTTGACCATCGATTCTAATCAAAGATAAACTAGAATTGTTATGAGTGAGTGATAATCGTACCACATGCTTCCTTTGTATTTAAGAGTATAAGGCCCACTATCAAGCGACCTCTCGAAATGGCTATGAACCTTATGATTCCCCTTTCCACTTTGGTCAACAAGAGCGAGCTCGAAAAGCGCCCTAACTTCAGTGCCTTCGCTAGCCAACGCAACGAAGACAGATACATACGCCGAGTTATCCTCGGGATTCTTACCGTCCGGGTAGAAGAAGATCCCCCACTGGTATCCTCCGACGGAGAAGTTATCGCTCGCGATGTGTTTCCCCACGCCCATCCCTTTCGCTAACCTGTACCCTTGTATCACGAATTGATGGGAGCCGTTCACCGTCTGCGTCACCGATTTGGAGCTCGTCGGAGATGAGACCCGATCCGGATTCGATCTGGGGATCTGTGATCCGGACATTGGTTTTGATGGTGAGATAGCGAAGAAGATGAAGCTATGATGATTGAAAAGCTGAATCGATGATTTCTAGGGTTCTCAATTTCAATTTTGGATTATTTTCAGAGAGACCGTTTAAAGAGAATCGCGAGAGGGAAGTGAAACAGAACGTTTCCGATTGTATGATATTCCTTGCCTATTTTACTTTACCACCATAGGAGAGCTACTACGAGGGGCGTTTGGTTGTTGGTTTAAAGTAAACCAATATTTTTAAAACCAGACCGGTTATCAGAACATTTTCGGGTCATGGCTTAGTATGTAACTCAACCGAATTGAATCGACTCAACTAAATTTTTCTTTTTGACTCAACTCAACTAAATTTATATGCTTTGTTATTTATCTTAAGAGATTATGAATATTTGAAAGGTTGAATATATGTGAAAATACTATTCATTCAACAAGTTGCAGTAGTTGAGTTTATTTATTAGAGTTTCCAATATAAATAATTATAAGTAAAATTTAAATACAATAAAATGAATAACAAATATAAGTTTATTTTAACTTTTAAAATTAAAGTATTTATAATAAAAATAAAAATATTTTTGGGGTAGATTAAAACTGGGTTTTATTTGGTTTATTTGATGGTTTGTAAATTTTTTGATTTAATACAGTTCTTCTCGGTTTAATTATTGGAATTTATTATCTACCAACCCGAATATGTTTCAGTTTACGGTTTAGGTCCAACCGCCGGTCTGGTCCAAGTTTAAAAACACCGGTTTAAACCTAATCATTTTCCAAATGAAAGTCAGATCTAATCTGATTGCCAAACAAGCAGTCAACTCTGCTCTCCGCCTCTGAACTTCATATTGGAATTCAAGTGACCTATCGTCTCTCTTTCTCTATCAAACAGCGAAGATATGGATGCTCGTGAAGGTTGTTGTGGCAGCGACGAAAAGAAGGAGATGATACCAACGGAGGAAGCTCTTAGGATAGTACTCGGCGTCTCTGAGCGTCTGCCTCCGGTGGCCGTATCACTGCAGGAAGCGCTTGGGAAAGTGTTGGCGGAAGATATTCGCGCTCCTGATCCTCTGCCTCCATATCCAGCTTCCGTCAAGGTGAATCAGTGAGGCGATTAGTCGACTTTATACGAATGAACATCTTTAGTTTTTTTAGTGCGAGTGAGGTTGCATGTGCTTGGAACTGAGGCTTTGGGTGAACTGTTTGGAACTATTGATTTGGTTATAAGTAGAGGTGTTTTTTTTTCTTTTTCTCAAGGATCATTCTTTTGATTGACATTTATGAAATAATCTGGTGAATACTTGAAGAACTTGACATGATTGTTGTTTAGGATGGGTACGCAGTTGTTGCTTCAGATGGTCCTGGAGAGTATCCGGTGATTACAGAATCAAGAGCTGGGAATGATGGCCTGGATGTGACTGTTACTCCTGGAACTGTGGCTTATGTAACAACTGGTGGTTAGTATAATTGCATTTAATGAAAAGTATCTCACTTATCATTTGTATCGACTTCTCATATGAGAACTTTGTACCTGACTTTTGTGTTTTAACATTAGAAGACCAACTGTATTCTTAATTTTCACTCCCAACTACAATTTTCCATTTGGTAGTATCTGCATGAGGAAGTGTTTGAAAATGTAGTTGTTTTCTTTGGTTTTAACCTTTTTTCTTTGAATACGTTTCTCTTTAGGACCTATACCTGATGGTGCCGATGCAGTTGTCCAAGTTGAGGACACTGAAGTAATTGAAGACGTCTCAACTGAACCAAGAAGAGTAAAAATACTGATTCAAACCAAGAAAGGCACTGACATCCGTAGAGTGGTATGTTTCCTTCTTTCCCGCTTATATAATTAGTCTTGTAGTCGATATCTTCGGTTTCCTTTACCTATGAATATTGGCTATATTGTTGTAGTATCATACTGTTCTCTTTGATGGACTGGCCATATGTTGATCTAAGGAAACTTTAGGATGCATGCAAGAAACGAAATATTCTCAAATGATTTTTTTTTTGTGTCGTATGATGGTTAGTCTTTACTTTCTTTTATTGGGACAAGTGGTAGATGATAAATGAGTTTTATATATCTGGGTATGTACTTGAATTGTCGGTCACCATCACATCTTTTGCTAGCATATAGTTGTGAATTTGTAATGCTTCTTACAGAAAAGACGTTTCTAGGACTTAGAATTAACATACTTGAAAAACTGAGGATAGCTAAAAGCATGATTCCTTTTTATTATCAAATAACAACTATCAAACCCAAAACGTTGATAAAATAGCAGTTTTCGAGCTGTTTGGAATCATTTTATGTTGATTATTGTTGGACTTATTTGAGGATTCCACAAGATTCTTCAACTTATGTGCTAGGGTTGTGACATTGAGAAAGACGCAACTGTACTAAAAACTGGAGAAAGGATTGGTGCCTCAGAAATTGGCTTGCTAGCAACTGCAGGAGTAACCTTGGTGAAGGTATATTTGCTGTATATCTGCTTTTATATTAACAAATTTACTAGAAGTTCTGCCCAAAAGAGAAAAAGTAAACTTCCATGTAGGTATATCCTATGCCAACAGTTGCTGTTCTCTCTACTGGGGATGAACTTGTTGAGCCGACAGCTGGGACTTTAGGTCGTGGTCAGGTATTATGCAGAATGCAGATTTCTGATGCATGCAATGTTCATCAGAAATATTGGACCCCAATATTATTTTAGTGGCTAAATAATGGGACCTATGCAGATTAGGGACTCAAATCGAGCAATGTTAGTGGCAGCAGTGATGCAGCAGCAATGCAAAGTTGTTGACCTCGGAATCGTTAGAGATGATAGAAAGGAGCTTGAAAGAGTTTTGGATGAGGCCATATCCTCTGGTGTCGATATTATTTTAACTTCTGGTGGTGTTTCAATGGGAGACAGAGATTTTGTCAAGCCATTACTCAAAGAGAAAGGGAAAGTACATTTCAGCAAGGTAAATAAGCAGTCTTTTCCTCAATTATCTCCGTAAAGTTTATTTCTTTCTCTACATAAAAGCAGAAGAGTTGGCTTCTAAGTTCTTCTGACATTATTTTACCCAACTTAACGGTTTGATTTCTCAACTAGCTAAACAAGTTGACGATGTTTAGTCTGATGTACAGATCCAACTGAGAAGATTTTTAAATATAAATTTTGCTTCAGGTATTAATGAAACCTGGGAAGCCTTTGACGTTTGCTGAGATCAGTGCAAAACCAACTGAAAGTGTGATGGGGAAAACAGTCCTTGCATTTGGGTTACCAGGAAATCCTGTAAGCTGTTTAGTTTGTTTCAATCTCTTTGTTGTGCCTGCAATCCGCCAGCTTGCAGGATGGACAAGCCCCCATCCACTGAGGTTTCTGAAGTTGATTTTTTTTCTTAATGAATTCCTTTAAATTGATCATCAGTGAAAGGGTAGATTACTGTCTAATCCTTGTGCAGAGTGCAAGCTCGACTTCAGCAGCCCATAAAGTCAGATTCCATCCGTCCGGAGTTTCATCGAGCCATCATTAAATGGAAAGAGAACGATGGATCTGGGACTTCCGGGTGAGTTTTTCATAACAAGGTGCTTTAAGTCAAAAAACCTAGGTGGACTGTCCTAGATTTTCTTGAAAGGTTACAACGTATTACTCTCTTAAATAGATTAATAATTTATACCTGGATGTCAGATTTATTGCTGAGAGCACAGGACATCAGATGAGCAGTCGGCTTTTAAGTATGAGGTCGGCTAATGCTTTGTTGGAGTTGCCTGCTACGGGGAATGTGCTTTCTGCTGGAACTTCTGTATCAGCTGTAGTTGTTTCCGATATCAGTGGCTTCTCTATAGATAAGAAAACCTCATTATCGAAACCAGAATCTATTCCTAAAGAAATGAAGAACCAAGAAGTACCTGCGCCTGAGTATAAAGTGGCTATACTTACTGTCAGTGATACTGTCTCAGCTGGGGCTGGACCTGATCGAAGGTATGCTTACTGGTTCAGTTTGGCATAATCGATGCAAATATTAGTAATGTAGATTCGATAATCTCCTCAATTAGAGTTAAATACAGGGAGTAGTTATTCCAAGACTTTCTTAATTTCGATAAAAGAAAGTGCATCTAGATACATCTCTCCAGTTCGTTATTCTGGTGAGGTCACTAATTCGATGCCATAGTAACACGCTAAGTAATATTGCTCCTTGTCATAGTGAGACAAGGAAGCACCACAGTGCTTTGCTACATCTTTTAAGCCCTTTGCTGATACTTATTTTTTTCCCTGGTTTCTGTAGTCAGAGAGAGTGTGATGATAAGTATGCTTTTTTCGTTTTGATTCACTTCAAATTTGCTCCCATCACTTATTCATTCATTTATTTAATGATCCTTCCTGATTTTATTGTTCTTATGCAGTGGGCCTAGGGCTGTATCGGTGATTGATTCCTCGTCTGAAAAACTGGGAGGAGCGAAGGTAGTTGCAACAGCAGTTGTCCCCGATGAAGTTGAAAGAATCAAAGGCATTCTTCAGAAATGGAGCGATGTAGATGAAATAGATCTCATTCTTACACTTGGTATGTAAACATCCAATAATGTACGTTAACAGTTGGTGTAGTGTTTGAATCATATTTTGATAGAATTACTTCTTGCAACTAGGTGGTACTGGCTTCACTCCAAGAGATGTAACACCTGAAGCAACGAAACAAGTGATTCAGAGAGAAACACCTGGTCTTCTCTTTGTTATGATGCAAGAGAGCTTAAAGGTTAAATACTTTTTTTTCTCTCCATCCAGGAAAAGAATGGCGATGAGTAGTTATCTAATTCGTTTTCCTTTTATTTTCTCTGTGAGCAGATCACGCCATTTGCGATGCTCTCACGCTCTGCAGCAGGAATTAGAGGCTCGACATTGGTACAAATCTCTTAGTTCACATTGGTATCATTATCTCTAAGTTGTCATCACTCATGATTCTAGGTTATATCTGGTAATCTCAGATAATCAACATGCCCGGGAACCCAAACGCAGTGGCCGAGTGTATGGAGGCACTGTTACCAGCTTTGAAGCACGCACTAAAGCAGATCAAAGGAGACAAGAGAGAGAAACATCCGAAGCATATACCTCATGCAGAAGCCAGCCCCGCACCTGCTGATACATGGGACAAAAGCTATAAGTCGGCATATGAAGGAGCCGGAGAGACAAAAGAAGCTGGCTGTTCCTGTACTCACTGAAACTTCCCAGTGAATCATAGCCCCAAGCGAGTGTAAAAAAACTCTTTATATAAAGTTTTGTGTGTTTACTGAGTTTCATGAAACCCAAACTATATGGTGCTTAAGACATTGTTGTTAGCTTTTGTAATAAGGTCTACTTTGTGTAAAAATGTCTGAGAAAAATAAAAATTTGTTGAATATAATAATTGAATTAAAATTTTATTAAATAAATGAAATTACAAATTGTTGTGTTGTGTGTGTGTATCTCCTCCTTCCACGGACACTGTGAACAGAGAAATAAGAGGAGAGCAGTTTCAAAGGTAAGAAGACTATAAGAATGGGTCAGCTCGCTCTTCAGAGAATCTCGCCGTTAGCTTCGCTTCCAAGACGCCCTCCTTCTCTTCCTCCACCGTCTTTGTTTACTTTGTCACTCCCTTGTGCAACCGCCTTTTGCCGTCCTCGCCGTCACGGATTCTTCGTCGCCAGGTTTCCTTTTGATTTTTTTTTTCTGTTTTTGGGATGTTTTCTGTATGGTTTCATAATTGAATTAAAAACAATTTTCAATTCACAAACTCAGTGAAAAGAGAGATACTTTAAGGTCGATGAATGTGTTTTTTCTCCTACAAGTTGATAAACGAATGTGTTCTCGTACGGTTTCTAGTGATTAGCTTCTCTTCTTTGGTCTTTTTTGCTTGTTGTTTCGTTATCTTGTACATAAAAAAAAGTATGCTTTTATTTCAATGCCCATCAGTTATAGTGCTTAAAGTATGATTTTGATAATGATAGATGGAGTAAATAAGGACTTTAAACAGAGACGAGGATGTTTACCTGAGCCTTTTCGTTGTATTCAGTATTGGTTTGTTTGGATTGATTGTTTCTCATTATCCTTTTCATCAGCGTTGCTCATTGCATTCATGAACATGTATATATTTTCATTCGACTTTGAGTTTTGCTCTGTTTACTATGAGTATAAGTTTGTTACCGTAAGTTGTTTCTGTCATCCATTTGTATTAGCATCCATAACATTCTTGATGTTGCGTTGTATTATTTGTATGCATTCATGAAATTTTCCCTAATCAAGTTGTCACATGATAGAGCAATGTCATCCCACATTGTCGGGTATCCCCGTATCGGACCCAAGAGAGAGCTTAAGTTTGCGTTGGAGTCCTTCTGGGATGGGAAAACCGGTGTTGATGATTTGCAAACTGTTGCTGCTAATCTGAGGAACTCCATATGGAAACATATGGCTGATGCAGGAATCAAATATATTCCCAGCAACACCTTTTCATACTATGACCAGATGTTGGATACAACAGCGATGCTTGGTGCTGTTCCTTCTAGATATGGTTGGGAAAGTGGTGAGATTGGGTTTGATGTTTACTTCTCCATGGCTCGGGGAAATTCTTCTGTTCCTGCTATGGAAATGACCAAGTGGTTTGATACAAACTAGTAAGTCATGAATCCTCTTTCTTCCCTGTTTGTAGAGAAATGTTTTTTTTTCTCAGCTGTAATAATGCTAATAAAGTTCCTAACAGCCATTACATTGTTCCTGAGTTGGGTCCTGATGTTCAATTCTCCTATGCATCTCACAAGGCCGTCGATGAATTTAAGGAGGCCAAAGCAGTAAGTTGACTTGAACCCTTCTCACTTAATAGCTTTTAGTAGAGCTGTTACTGTCTTTTTGATAAGAGTATATAAAACATTCATGGTATTGCTTTTTATTTTATTTCCCCCATGTCTCTTACTCACAACTGTGCTTTTGGCTGTTTATGGCACAGCTTGGCATAGACACAGTTCCTGTGCTCATTGGTCCCATGACCTACTTGTTACTGTCGAAACCAGCAAAGGGTGTTGATAAATCTTTCTGCATGCTTTCTCTGATTGACAAGATTCTTCCCATCTACAAGTAAGAATATTATTAAGGTGTTTAGAAATTAGCTAGACAAAAACAAATACAAAGATACACTTTCATTTGGATAGAGCTCGAGACCTGAACTGGTTTATGTGACATTTTGTCAGAGAAGTTTTTGATGATCTAAAGTCTGCTGGCGCACGATGGATTCAGTTCGATGAGCCTATACTTGTGATGGATCTTGACTCCAACCAATTGCAGGCATTTTCGGATGCCTACTCTCACATGGAGTCATCTTTGGCGGGGTTGAATGTTCTTATCGCCACATACTTTGCAGATGTTCCTGCTGAAGCATACAAGACATTAACGTCGTTGAAGTGTGTAACTGGTTTTGGATTTGACCTCGTTCGTGGACTGGAGACTCTTGATTTGATCAAAGTGGATTTTCCTCGTGGAAAGCTACTATTCGCTGGAGTTGTTGATGGAAGGAACATTTGGGCGAATGATCTTTCTGCTTCACTCAAGACACTACAGTCTCTTGAAGACATTGTTGGCAAAGGTATCAGTAAATAACATTTTTATTTGATTCCTACTTAACTTCAGAATCAATATAAATCTTTCTCTTCTCATTGCAGAAAAAGTTGTAGTCTCTACTTCCTGCTCTCTGCTCCATACAGCTGTGGACTTATTGAATGAAGTTAAACTTGATAAAGAACTCAAATCATGGCTTGCATTTGCTGCACAAAAGGTTGTTGAAGTGAATGCACTTGCTAAATCATTATCTGGAGTTAAGGATGAGGTAATAAGATACACATTTGATTATTACATATGTTTGTATGATTGCAACTACATCAATACGGAATTTATCTGATCCCATGGATCTTTGCTTTTAATACAGAAGTAGTTAACCTTCAGCTTTGTATTGTCTTTGATCCCTTTGTAGGCATTGTTTTCTTCTAATTCCATGGGACAAGCTTCTAGAAGATCATCTCCAAGGGTGACAAATGCCGCTGTACAACAGGATGTAAGGGGGTTTTCTAACAAATAGCTCTTCTAACTTTTGTACTATGAGCTTTGTATCTTTAATTACTTTCTTACTCAGGTTGCTGCAGTTAAGGAATCTGATCACCGTCGTTCTACAGAAGTAAGTGCTAGACTACAAGCTCAGCAGAAGAAGCTGAACCTTCCTGCTCTTCCAACAACTACAATTGGATCTTTTCCTCAGACCGCAGATATCAGACGAATACGCAGAGAATTCAAGGCCAAAAAGTACGCCTATCTAATCCAGTGATGTACCTGGAAACTTGTAACATGTCATTAATCGTAATACTCATGCATCTGCAGGATATCAGATATTGACTATGTCCAGGCAATCAAAGTCGAATTTGAAAAGGTTGTCAAGCTTCAGGAAGAGCTTGGGATTGATGTATTGGTGCATGGGGAGGCAGAGGTTGAAATATACTAAACTCTAGGCTTATTATTCGAACTATTACATTCTTTACTCTCCTGATATGCTTTAATCGTGCAGAGAAACGATATGGTGGAGTTTTTCGGTGAGCAGCTGTCTGGCTTTGCGTTCACATCAAACGGATGGGTCCAATCATATGGGTCTCGCTGTGTCAAGCCACCTATCATCTACGGAGATGTCACTCGACCAAAGGCAATGACTGTCTTCTGGTCGTCAATGGCACAGAAGATGACCCAACGTCCGATGAAGGGGATGCTCACTGGCCCTGTTACGATTCTCAATTGGTCCTTTGTTAGAAATGACCAGCCAAGGTGTGTGACATCTAAGCCTATCAAGTTCTCTTTCAAACTATATTGTGTTCGCTCTCACCATTAATGATCTTAATAGGCATGAGACGTGTTTCCAAATTGCACTTGCTATCAAAGATGAGGTGGAGGACCTTGAGAACGCTGGTATCACTGTTATTCAGATTGATGAAGCTGCATTAAGAGAAGGATTGCCTCTCAGGAGGTCCGAGCAAGAATTTTACCTTGACTGGGCCGTCCACGCGTTCCGAATCACAAACTGCGATGTGCATGACACTACTCAGGTCATCTTTATATTTCTCACTTCCACTTGAAACAATATTGTAACCATCTTCGTGGACAATGGAACGATGAGACAGAACCTGAAGGATGTGAACTAATGACTGAACTATGGAATACTTCATGCAGATTCACACTCACATGTGCTACTCAAATTTCAACGACATCATCCACTCAATCATAAACATGGATGCTGATGTGATCACTATTGAGAACTCACGGTCGGATGAGAAGCTCTTATCAGTCTTCCGTGAAGGGGTGAAATACAGTGCCGGAATCGGTCCAGGGGTTTATGACATCCACTCTCCTCGTATCCCATCCGCTGAAGAAATAGCTGAGCGTATCAACAAGATGCTTGCAGTTCTGGACAGCAAAGTCCTTTGGGTGAACCCTGACTGTGGCTTAAAGACTCGGAAGTACTCTGAAGTTAAATACGCACTTAGCAACATGGTTGCTGCTGCCAAGCTAATCCGCTCTCAGCTAAATAAGTCATAAAGCCTTTCCACACAAGTAAGTTTGCTTATACTGCCACTTTCTTTTCTCTCTTAATCCTTTATTTTACTTGTAGGGTTTATACTTTGTAGTTTTGATTAAGTTTCTGCCATTAATTCATTATACTAAGGCTAATTAGAAATTTGTAAAATGGAGTTTTTTTTTCATTTTCTCATCAACAATTGTGTACATACATATGTAGGGTAATTATCAAATATTTATTTGTTTTCTGTGCATAAGCAATCTTATACATCATGAGACGCAAATGTAACTCATTCCTCGGAGGTCCACACAAGGGATGAACGTACTGCATTTCTAGCATACAGTAGGATTAGCAGAACCAATATAATCGAAGCTGTCAAATTGCAAAGTAACTGCCTTTTGCTCTTAGCTTCCTTTACCACATTTCCAGTTGCCTCTTTGTACTTCTCGAACCATTTGGCTCCAACTTTTTCCTTCTCCTCATCCCTGGAACTCAAAAGTCCTTTAGGCTCACCAGTTTCTTCCTCTTTGCCACTCTTTACTTCCTCTGCTTTTTGCTGTGCATCTTGTTTCAGCTGTTCGGTTTTACCACCGTTGGGCTTCTTGACCGTTGTCGCTTTAGAACCCTGGCCTTGTCTTGCCTCATGATGATCATGTGGTTTTGTGACCACCGGTGGTTTGACCGGTGATGGTGGCTTAGTTAGAGGGACTTCTGTCTTGACTTTGTGATGTCTGATGTAGAGTTTGTAATCTTTGAACATAGCTGAAACCGAGTCAATATCAACGGTCAAAGGAACGGGTATTTCCTGGTGGAAACGAATCCATTTGTTTCCGCCTGTTGGACGTTCTCCTGTTAGTCTTAGCTTCCTTGTTGAGGTTACCGCCACCTTAACTTGTTCTTTCTTGAATCCTAACCACAGAAGACAATGCTTATGAGCTAGCTTGTTTGTTTTTACCAGACTCTTTATCACTATATTCTCTCTGTTTAATGCAGAGAAGTGAAGAAGAAAACGAACCTGGAAGATCAGCAACAAGGATCTCGGCGTCTGGTTCAGAGGTCCATCTAGTTGCAGGCTCAAACTCTTGGTAAACTCGTTCTGTTCCAGAGTTAGCCATTATCTTTCACTCTCTTCTCTTTGTAGTTGCTCTTGTTTTACTTTGGTTTATAAGTAATGTTTTTTTTGTGAGAAAGCAGAGAATGATATCAAATGATTTTATAGGCAAAGAAGATTATTAGACAGCAAATAGTTTTGTTGATTTGGTTTTAGTTTGAAGAAACGAAGACTTAATTCTTTGGGTTTTCCACTTTGCTCTTTTCTCTTCTTTAAGTTTTCTTTGTCTTGAAGATTTTGATGATTCTTTGGTTTGAGTTTAGTATTAAGTATATCTCTTTTATTTGTCTGTCGACAAATTTAGAGAGTTTTAACATATGCGATAATTATTTATTAATATTATATGTTATTAATTTCATGTATATTTATGAGAACAATAGTGTCTTATACACATGCAACGTTGCCAAAACCACCAATTCCGTACTCACCACCCTTTGAAAGTTTGCTCTGTCTATTCTTTTATTCCACATTATATTATATTAAAATTATTTAAATAAATAATAATAATAATAAAATTATTATTTTCAGATTGCAAGATTTTCAGTTCGAACTTTTTCCAAATTCTTTTTTCAAACTTTTTATTTTTCGATTTCTTATTTTGAAATCCAAACTTTGCAACTATTTTAAAAAAAAATATTAATTGTTTTTTAAAATCCTAAATCATGATCTAAACCTTACTCCTCAAATCTGAATCCTAAATATAAATTATTTAATCCAAAAATATAAGTGTCTATTTAATTATTTAATAAAATATTTTAATCATTTTAACCTTTATATGAATATCTAAGGAATTTATATAAAAAAAAGAGATAAAAAAAAGTTGAAAAGGTTTTTATCAGTTCTTTATACATGCTGCTTATTACAAAGCCAGTTTACAAACATTATTATGCAATGATAACATTGTTGCAAGAACTAAAAAACTGAGTAAGTTACATTCGCATAATAAACTTAAAAGACAAGCTATCAAGTGTTCAACCTCTGCAGGGTCCATAAGTGAACCGGGTCCGAGCACGATAGGGAACGTGTGTGCGGATCAGTGACAGTGAGTGTGTGGTGTTGTGACTTATGGCCGTCCCGTGTGATGCAGCCTTATATCTCAACCATCGATGCCCTTGTGACAACTTGGCTTTCAGGAACAGAAGGTGAAGGAGTGGCTGATGCTCTGTTTGGTGCTTACGGGCTCACCAGAAAGTTGCTAGGACATGGTTTAAGTCGGTGAAGCAGCTGCAGATGAATGTTGACTATCTGCATTACGACCCGTTGTACCCGTTTGGTTTCGGGTTAACCACAAAACCCATACAAGTTGTAGACTTCTCTTGTTCCGAGGCATAGAAAGATATTAATGCCTTCATGGACCCAACTAAAAAAATTTCGCTGAAAATAAATAAATTGCATGAAGGAAATAAATTGCTACTGTACTTAAGAAATGATTATTCTCATCAATTATTTGAAAGAAAATAAGTTGATCCAAGCTAATACTTTTAGTATGTTATCTTGCAAATTAGTTAACCTATTTTAAAAGGATTTTTTTCTCATTATATTTTTTTATCAAAATCAAAAGAATCTTTTTTATAAGGTAAATCTCCCAAAAAAACAAGAAATAATTTTATGACTAGAGAACACACAATGAGAAGGATCAAAATAAGTTTTATTACAGAGATAAAACACATTTGTATTCATAATATATATATATAAATGTTTAAAAATTTGGTTTTTTATTTTCAGAAAATATTCTAATGTTTTTCGTATTTCGATTTTTTCTAGAATATTTCTCCCTATATAGATTTTTTCATAAGGACACAAATACAAGAACATAGAAAAAATTCTCAACCTCTTATGGTGCGTATCTCCATTCAAGACAACAATATCTCAACCTCTTTATTGTCTCATTAAAAACATTGTAACATTCATCGTTGTTGTCGTCGTCACATCTCTTTTTTGTTATCTTCTCCTTCTCAAATGGTTAATCATTCTTGAACTATTTTATTGTTAATCAGCTTTAGGTGTCCGAGAGTGAAGGAGGCAAAGATGTGCACTTTGAGTTACTTTCTACACACGTTAGGGTTTCTCATCCTCTGCTCTTTCGTGGCAGCTAACAAAGAACCTCTTGCGAACGCCAAGTATAAGAACCATAAGGAGCCGTTGGAAGTCAGAATCAAGAACCTGATGAGCCATATGACTCTTGAAGAGAAACTTGGACAGATGGTTCAGGTTGAACGAGTCAATGCCACAACCAAAGTCGTTAAAAACTACCTCATTGGTATGATTCTCTGGACCTCCATAGAACATTGTTCAAAACCTATACGAATACTCAAACGCTTCAGAACTATGTGTGTGCAGGGAGTGCGTTTAGCGGTGGAGGGAGCGTGCCGACGCCAAACGCCACTCCTGAAGGTTGGGTGAAGATGGTGAATAAGATCCAAAAGGCAGCTCTTTCGACCCGCTTAGGGATTCCCATCATTTACGGGATAGACGCTGTTCATGGTCACAATAACGCATATAATGCCACCATTTTTCCACATAACGTTGGCCTCGGGGTCACCAGGCAAGCTCTCACAGAGAATCTGTTAATGAATAAACAAGTCAACAACTTATAGTCGATTGGTTTTAAGTTGGAAAATACATAATAGAATCCGTTTAAGTAATGACCTGATGGACATTGTTTATTACGGCTGTTAGGGACCCTGACCTTGTGAAGAGGATTGGTGAAGCAACTGCTCTTGAAGTTAGAGCGACAGGAATCCAATATGTCTTTGCTCCATGTATTGCAGTAAGTACTAAAATGCGATCTGAACCGAAGCAGAAACATAGTTTTGTTGTGATTAATCACTTTGAACAGGTGTGTAGAGACCCTAGATGGGGAAGATGCTATGAGAGCTACAGTGAGGATCACAGAATAGTTCAGCAGATGACTGAGATCATACCTGGTTTGCAAGGTGATCTTCCTACAGGTCAAAAGGGTGTTCCTTTCGTGGCTGGAAAGTAAGTATATTGTCTCTAGAGAAGCAAAGATTCAAGAAGCTGAGATTGAACTAATAGAAATCTTGGTGAACTTACAGGACCAAAGTAGCAGCCTGTGCCAAACACTTTGTTGGAGATGGAGGTACATTGAGAGGGATGAACGCGAACGACACAGTTATCAATTCAAATGGTTTGCTCAGCATACACATGCCGGCTTATCACGATGCGGTGAACAAGGGAGTTGCAACGGTTATGGTGTCTTACTCGTCCTTGAACGGGTTGAAAATGCATACCAATAAGAAACTTATCACAGGTTTCCTCAAGAAGAAGCTCAAGTTCAAGGTAAAACTCTAATCATAGAAGGATGCTGCTTAATCAAAACATCTAGAAACAGATATTTGAGTAGAGAAACTTTTGGTTTTGCAGGGCATTGTCATCTCAGATTTTCTAGGTATTGATCAGATCACCACACCAATTCATGCTAACTATTCACATTCTTTACATGCTGCTATCACTGCTGGTATCGATATGGTCAGTCTCAAAAACTCACTGCTGTTTCAGAGACATAAAAAACAAGATATGATTAAAGTCTTCTGATGCAGATCATGGGTTCATCAAACTTAACAGAGTTAATCAACGAGCTAACCAGTCAAGTGAAGAGAAAACACATCCCAATGAGCAGAATCAACGATGCTGTGGAGAGAATCTTGAGAGTCAAATTCACAATGGGGCTCTTTGAAGATCCCATGGCTGATCATAGCTTGGCCAACAAGCTCGGCTGTAAGGTTTGCAAAAAAAAAAAAACAGTTTTTAAGACAGAGAACACAACTTAACATTGGATAAACTCGTGTCCAATGTAACAGGAACACAGGGAATTAGCAAGGGAAGCAGTGAGGAAATCTCTGGTGCTGTTAAAGAATGGTGCAAATGCAGATGAACCATTGCTTCCTCTGCCGAAGAAAGCTAACAGGATCCTTGTCGCGGGGACACACGCTGATAACTTAGGATACCAATGTGGTGGCTGGACAATCTCTTGGCAAGGTCTCAAAAGCAACAATCTCACTATAGGTATACACACACACCTTTCAAATAAACCCATCCTTTCAAATATATATTATGTTCTTTTTAGTAAGATATCTGATCTGATCCGTTATATAAAAGCATCCTTAAATAAATCACGTTAGATCTCTGTGTTGGTTACTTATCGTGTTAATTCATATGTTTTCTGCATTTGCATCACGTTATAACCGAAGACATGACCTTTATTGTGTTTCTTAAACATGCTAAGATCATTACAGAACATAAACCAATCTAAGATATTGAGTTCTGCAGGCACAACCATCCTCACGGCAGTGAAAAACACCGTGGACCCGACAACGCAAGTCATCTACAACGAGAATCCCGACACCAACTTCATCAACTCCAACCATTTCGATTACGCAATCGTGGTCATCGGGGAGACACCGTACGCAGAGGGATACGGAGACAGCGCGAACTTAACCATAGCCGAACCGGGTCCGAGCACAATGCAAAACGTGTGCGGGCTGGTGAAATGCGTGGTGGTTGTTATCTCCGGGAGGCCGGTGATGATGCAGCCATACGTGGTGAGTATCGACGCTCTCGTGGCGGCTTGGCTTCCAGGAACGGAAGGGCAGGGAGTGGCTGATGTTTTGTTCGGAGATTATGGATTCACGGGGAAGCTGGCTCGGACGTGGTTTAGGACAGTGGATCAGTTGCCGATGAACGTTGGTGACCCGCACTATGACCCGTTGTTCCCGTTTGGATTCGGGTTGACCACAAAGCCCAATAAACAGCTTTGAGATTTCGTTTAGTTTTATTGGCGCCAATGTTGAAAGTTTGTTAAGAAAAAAACAATAAAATGATATTTTAAATAATATTGATTGCTTAAACATATCATTAAACACTTCAACGAAACCGCCTAATTTTAACGATTGTTCTTTTCTTACCCAACCTAACCGAACCGAACCGGATCTCAAACCGACCGACTTATCCTTTCCTCCTGATCAAGAAAACTCTTTTGCAGCTACAAAAATCTCAGAAGAGAGAGAGAGATCTTTCTTCATTGCATCAAATTCTTTCAAAATCTCCAATTCGTTCGAAACCCCTGAACCCTCCTCATCTCTCAGAAGGAAAGCTTTAATGGATGCATCGTCTCTTTCCGAGGAAAGCTTGAAGCTTGAACTTGACGATCTGCAGAAACAGCTGAACAAAAAGCTGAGATTCGAAGCATCTGTTCGTTCTATTCATTCTCTCCTTTGTGATCGCTACACTTCCTCCTCTCCTTCTCTCCGCAAACAGGTTCGTTCAATCCCTAGATTCCATAGACAGCAGATATTAATATAGCTGCTGTCTTGTATATATGTTTTGATGTTTGGTTTTTTACTTCGGGGATTGAATTAGGAATCAAGTTTCTTCCTTTATTGTTGTTCATTACATTTGTGTAGAAGGGTTCATCTTCGTGTCAATTGATCCGACATGAGTTTCAAACGAGCACTTGTTTCGTTCAGTTTATGTGTTATGTGTTTGTCTAGTTACCTCTCTGCCACGATAACATTGTTTCGTTTTAAGACGAGATATAAATTAACATTGTTTCGTTTTAACAAATGTGGATAAGGCTCCATCTCCATGTCAAAGATCTTTACTTGATCCGACATGAGTTTCAGCGGACACATGTTCTGTTTGGTTTGTATGTAATAATCGCATGAATGTTTGTGTTGTTAGTTACCTCTCTGACACGATTTTGTGCCGTTCTACGTAGTTGTGTCTCGTGTGGCAACTGTTCTTAAGACAAGATATACAGCTGTTAGGGTGTTCATGGTGAATAGCTGCTGTCTTGTATATATATGTGCTTGATGGTTTGTTTTTATTTGTGGATTGAATTAGGAATCAAGCATCTTCCTTTCTTGTTTTCCATTGCAATTATGGAGAACGTCCATCTTCATGTCAAGCATCTTTAATTGATCCGGACACTTTGTTTTGTTTAGTTTCTATGTTATAATCGAAAGAATGTTTGTGTAGTCACTTCTCTGACACGGTTTTGTGCAGTTCTATACAGTTGTATCTCGTGTGGCAACGGTTCTCAAGACAAGATATACAGCTACTGGGTTTTGGGTTGCGGGGCTGAGCCTTTTCGAGGAAGCTGAGCGACTTGTCTCTGATGCTTCTGAGAAGAAACACTTGAAGTCTTGCATTGAACAAGCTAAGGAGCAGCTAACCGAAGTGGATGTTCAGCCGACCGAGAGCTCACAAGGCTATCTTTTCGAAGGGCATCTGACGGTTGATCGTGAGCCTCCCCAGCCTCAGTGGCTAGTGCAGCAGAATCTCATGTCTGCTTTCTCTTCCATCGTTGCTGGTGAATCCTCCAATGCTGATGCGGTTGGAAACGTTTTGGGGGAAACGGCTAACTTGATGCAAGAACTTATCAATGGTCTTGACAGTATCATTCCAGAGGTAGCTTTTTTAGAATCTTTTTGGCATTGCCATTGTGTAGTAAGATTGTTTAAACCCTAAGCTCTAATGTGATATTGGTAGTGTCTTTTGGCTGAGCGTCGTGCTTGAAAAATTGATGTATTATAAAATGTAGATACTAGAAGATGGTGGACCACCGAGAGCTCCACCAGCAAGTAAAGAGGTTGTGGAGAAACTTCCAGTGATTGTTTTCAATGAGGAGATGCTTAAAACTTTAGGAGCAGAGGTGGAATGTTGCATCTGCAAAGAGAATCTGGTAATCGGCGACAAAATGCAGGAGTTACCATGCAAGCATACATTCCACCCTCCTTGCTTAAAGCCTTGGCTGGTATGTATATTAAATTTAATAGTTGCATTATTTATTTATAGCTAACGAGTAAGAAGAGTAGCTTATGATCAAAATTGTTTGTGAATACTGTGGGGCAGGACGAGCATAACTCTTGCCCTATATGCCGGCATGAGTTACCGACAGATGATCAGAAGTACGAGAGCTGGAAAGAGAGGGAGAAAGAGGCCGAGGAAGAGCGTAAAGGCGCAGAGAATGCTGTCCGTGGAGGTGAATATATGTACGTTTAGGAATGGTGACAACACTTCACATCTCACTTGTTGGTCAATATTCACTTGTATTTTAATCTCATTTTTTTCTATATATTGGTCTTATTCTTACCGAACTGCATTCCTCATAAGCATGTTTTTTAGTTACATCAAATAATCCTTGGATTAGTTATTTAGCACAAAAGAAGCAGTTGGACTCTTATGAGAAGTTTTTGAAACGATAAAACATTCAACCAATAACAAACAAACACACACATTTTTCAAACTGATTTAAAAGAGATATGGAATGCCAAACACATCAGAGGGAGTCCAACCAGTTGATCTCACAAGCTGCTTAGGGCATTTAGCCTTTCGGTTGACCACCCCCCTTAAGCTTCTCCACCATTGATAAAGAAAGTAGTAGAGAGAGGGGAAGCCATATTTGGTGTATTGGAAAATCAGATTGTGATGGATGGAAGTAAAAGAAAAGAGAGCTCTAGTATTTATCAACGGGAGTGTGTATGGATTAGCTGTGGCCATAGTCAATAATTTAATGAAAACGTGCTTGCATGTCATTACCTTATCTAGGAGGATGATTTGATATCTCTGCGAATCCCTAAACTCTGATTTGCTTTTGTCTATTCTGATAACATACATTATTTGTACAGAAGATGGTCGAGAAACTTCCAGTTGTCATTTTAAGTGAGTCAATATATGCTTATAAAAAGAAACTAAAGAGCATAGGTATCATGTTGTATTAATTAAAGTTACATGTCTTTACCACTCCATACATGCATCGGTTTGTCCAGCAAAACCTATACAGACACTATCATATATACAGCACTACAGCATAGTTGTTCTTCTTCTAAGAAATCGAATACTCCTCTTCAATAGAACATGGTAAGGGTTTTGGTCGACCAATCTTCAAGATTATCTATTTAGAAATTGGATTCTAACTCCTAAATTTTCAATATATATATTTATATTAGTATTTAATTATAAATGTTTTAGTTTTACGAAAAACTTAATAAATTGCTAGAATCTCCTTGGGCGAATCTTTTTTAGCAACGTGCGGGAATTCAATATGTTTGCGCCTTTGCGGCATAAGACAGACATTAATGATTGTTCCACTGGGCTCGAAACTGTTGTTGGGCTTAATCTTAAATTGTTGATAGCCCATGACCCAATTTTTACATTTTTTTTTTAACAAGTGTGCAATTTAAAAAAGAGGGTATTGTTGTCTTTGTGGTTTTCTTTTAGGGTTCACAAAGATCTACTTTGTTCATTTCTCCACTCTAGTCTACGTACACTAGATACTTCGTCTTCTCCGTTCCAACGACGCATCTTCATCTTCGGACACTGAGAAGCCCTCCGTCTTCTCCCGATCTTATCAATGCCGGTATGATTCTTCGTCAGTCATCTTTCATTTTTTTGTTTTACTTTCCGTGTGCCCTTCGCGCGGCTAATTAACTTTAGCTAATCGTATGTATAGATCGATAAGATCTTCAAAGATGATGCTAGTGAAGAGAAAGGAGAACGTGCAAGGATGGTGAGCTTCCTTTTTATCTTTTCGTCGGGGTTTAGGGATTTTCAGATTCACTATGTACAGTTTTAATCTGTTTTTGCTTTCGTTGCTCGTTTAGGCATCATTCATTGGCGCAATGGCTGTTGCTGATCTGGTTAAGTCTACCTTAGGGCCCAAGGGAATGGTAACTTTCGATCCCTAATGTTTACGATACGAGCTCAGTTCATTGAATTGTGGCTGAATCTTTTTCTACTATTTAGGATAAAATCTTGCAATCTACTGGTAGAGGTCATTCTGTCACTGTTACTAACGATGGTGCGACTATTCTCAAGTCACTTCACATTGACAACCCTGCTGCTAAAGTTCTTGTTGGTTTGTATTCCCTGCAACTTCCTGGGTTTAAGTTTTGTAAATTAGTTTCCTTTTTGGTTGGGTCTTTCTCATTTTTGTGTCTGGTTTATTGTTGGTTCAGACATCTCGAAAGTTCAAGATGATGAGGTTGGTGATGGGACTACTTCTGTTGTTGTTTTGGCGGGGGAGCTTTTGAGAGAAGCTGAAAAGCTTGTTACTTCTAAGATCCACCCCATGACGATTATAGCAGGTAAGCAAGCGTCTTAACACCTTTAACTGTAAAGATGATATCAGCTTCTTTCCAATAAGACAATGATGTCTATTTTCTGGTTTTTTAGGTTACAGGATGGCTGCAGAGTGTGCTCGTGATGCTTTATTGAAAAGAGTAATTGATAATAAGGAGAATGCAGGTAACTCATTATAGAGCTGGCATTATTTCTTCATTGTTGAGTTCAAGCAGTGTTTTGCTTTACGTTGAACTTTTGGACATCACACTGTTGTTTACGGTTTTCTCTTGTGTATCAATGCAGAGAAGTTTAGGTCAGACTTGATGAAGATTGCGATGACTACGTTATGCTCCAAAATTCTCTCGCAAGACAAGGAACACTTTGCAGAAATGGCTGTGGATGCTGTTTTCAGGCTAAAGGTTCCATCCCTGCCTACTTTTGAAACTCGTTTTGGAGTGATATATGATTTGTCTTCTGACATTCTGGTGTTGTCGTTCAAATAGGGAAGCACAAACTTGGAAGCTATTCAAATCATCAAAAAACCTGGAGGGTCTCTGAGGGATTCCTTTTTGGATGAAGGGTAAGAAACTACTTTTGCCTTTTTTGCACCTCCTTTTGTGCATCCAGTAGTTTTTTGCTTCTGACATCTCAACCTAAATATATGCTTTTAGATTTATTCTTGACAAGAAGATCGGAATTGGGCAGCCAAAGCGCATAGAAAACGCAAAGATCTTGGTAGCAAACACTGCAATGGATACTGATAAAGTGAAAATTTATGGTGCACGTGTCCGTGTGGATTCTATGACCAAGGTTGCTGAGATCGAAGGGGCTGAGAAGGAAAAGATGAAAGACAAAGTGAAGAAGATACTAGCCCATGGTATCAACTGCTTTGTTAACAGGCAGTTGATCTACAATTTCCCTGAAGAACTCTTTGCAGATGCTGGTGTACTTGCTATTGAGCATGCTGACTTCGAAGGAATAGAGCGTCTTGGTTTGGTCACAGGTGGTGAAATAGCTTCGACCTTTGACAACCCAGAATCTGTTAAGCTTGGACATTGCAAGCTTATTGAGGAGATCATGATTGGTGAAGACAAGCT
Source organism: Moricandia moricandioides (assembly GCA_905132885.1). Taxonomy (NCBI): domain Eukaryota; kingdom Viridiplantae; phylum Streptophyta; class Magnoliopsida; order Brassicales; family Brassicaceae; genus Moricandia; species Moricandia moricandioides. Next base: position 180,034 of record CAJHQQ010000348.1, read on the forward strand.
GATACATTTCTCTGGTGTTGAGATGGGCCAGGCTTGTTCAATTGTCCTAAGGGGTGCTAGGTATCCATTTTTCAGTCCCGTTTCTTAAAAGATTTTGCATAGACTTGTCCTGTGTTTCTTTTATGACAATTTCTGTGTCGCCACTTTATTCTTGCAGTCACCATGTTCTAGACGAGGCTGAAAGATCACTCCACGATGCCCTATGTGTTCTCTCCCAAACAGTGAATGACAGTAGAGTGTTGCTGGGAGGTGGATGGCCAGAGATGGTGATGGCAAAGGAAGTAGATGAGCTTGCAAGGAAAACTGCTGGCAAAAAATCGCATGCCATTGAAGCCTTCTCACGGGCTCTAGTGGCTATACCGACAACAATCGCAGACAATGCTGGTTTAGACAGTGCAGAATTAGTGGCTCAGCTTCGTGCAGAGCACCACACTGAAGGGTGTAACGCCGGGATTGATGTCATCTCCGGAGCTGTAAGTAAACTCTATATACAAAAAAAAGGTTTTAGTATATGAATTAGACTTGAAAAGTGATGATGATGATGATAGATATTGATTGTTTACAGGTAGGAGATATGGAGGAGAGAGGAATCTATGAAGCATTCAAAGTGAAGCAAGCGGTTCTGCTTTCAGCGACAGAAGCAGCTGAGATGATTCTGCGAGTGGATGAGATCATTACATGTGCTCCTAGAAGGAGAGAAGACAGGATGTAAAACACACAACACATGCACATGGTGGGAGAAGACGATCACACCCTCCCAGTGACCATGTTCAATGCATTAGATTGTGTTTTCGATTTGGATCAGAAAACAGTCTTAAATGTTTAATGTTTTTTGTTCCTTAAACTTATCTCTTTTGTTTGTTTTTTTTGAAAAATTCGAATATTGTTTTGATTATGTTTCAGAGGTTTTTGACAAAATGTGTTCCTACGAGTTTAACTTGTCGTCTAGTAAGTTCTTTTACTTATTCTCGCGCAACTAGGGCCACCTGCATCAGAGATTCTCAACTTTTCACCGAGTATATCTCAAATATGTTACTCAATTGAAGTTTTTACAACTTCAAAATATATTAAACAAGTTATATGATTTAAACTTATTTCATATTCCATTTTTTTTTGTATTGAAAGTAAAAAATCCAAATTGTTCAAGAAAAAAAAAACAGTTGGATTCATTGAATAAGAAAACTCTATATATAATAATATTGTTTAGTTCAGCCTATGTAAAATTCCACAGAGGATATCAGTTGTCACCTAAAACTACAAAAACGTTATGGTGGTTTGGAATTGTAAAGCTTGGTCAACAGACCAAAACACGTTGTAAAGAGGAGCAGATCATAACATGGGACCTCATAATCGCTAGCTTTAGTTATAGCGACACCCTTTTTATCAATTGTCTTACCAGAAAATCATGTAGCTTTTGTACAGAAGATTTGGTGAATTGAATCCAGATTATATCCATGATTTTTATAGCTTTCGATTTTCTTTTACCAGAACAGTTAAAAAGAAACACCTATTTTAAAGAAACGCATAATAATATTTGATCCGACATGAACTCACTGTGGTTTTCTTTTCAACTCTTTTATCCTATAAACTTTTCCTTTTACTATCGTCCAAGGAGGAGCCCTACTTTCATTTTTTTCTTTTGTGTTTAGACCAATGCATCTTCCCTGAATAAAGAAAGCTTTACAATATACTGTAGCTACACTATGTTTATTGTTTTCATAATACCCTAACGACAACAATTTCTTTTAACCAACACTTGGTTTAGTTGTTTTTAGTATTCATTGTTTTGAAGCAAACTAGTAAAAGAATAGTAGGATACAAAAATAGATTTATGGATTTATATGAGAAAACTATATTCATTTACAGTTATACCTATAAAGATGGAGATTCCTAACTAGTGGTTGACAAAGCAGATTTTGATTCTTGATTAGTTTAATAATAATAATAAAAAAAAATAAGAGATTTAAATTAATTTAGATGATTGATTTGCATATGAGTCGATTTAGTGGTTGGAATAAAAATCTGAACTGGCACTATTTCATTTGTTGGTGTATATTAAAGAGCATTTGGTATTTCGAATGGTTTGGGTTATACTTTTATAATTCGCTTGCTATATCTAAGATTGGCTCTGGAAATCAAGTCTTCCAATAACGTGGGGGTAAAATAAAATGCCCAATAAGTTGTGAAATTGTTAATTTAGTCAGTGTGGATAATATATAGGCCAACTGCAAGTACCAACGAGGAAGGAGTTGTTAAGTTAAATAAAATTAATTAGTGATAAATAGAATGGTCCATTTATTTTATATATTACTAAAGATTCATTCTAACTTTCGATGTGAGACTTTTGTCCGTAATGCATCTCTTCACGATAATAGTTCTTTGAGAGTCAATCTCGTAATGTTTGGACAAGGATCGATTGGTCGACTTTGAGTTGGATCGATAATAGATCGGATTGGATTGTTTGGATTGTACTCCGATATCATGTTAAGCTAGATGAGCTTGTAATCTAAAATTAATTGGTGATAAATATAGTGATCCATCTATCTTATATTTTACCAGAACAAAAGCAACCAACACCAATGGGAATGATCTACTATTTGTATGGATGACATGTTTTCTTTTGTCAACAGATGATGTGTTAATTAGTCAGATAGAACTCATTAGGAAAAGGTAATCGTATTAAATATAATTAACATCTTAGCCGGTCAATAATCACGTCGGTTTTGTAGAAGAAGATTGTCCCTGCCTAATCCTATGCGTCAAAAGCCAGAAATGACGCCATACATTTTTTTTTAACTTTTCAAAGCATAAATTAAGATATTATTATTACAGTAAGTATATCTTTTTGGTCATCGAATGGTCATATTCCATTACAATCAAGATAACAAATTGTAAATTATTCAGTGTTTATCTTTTTTTTTTTCTTTTGCTTTGGTAAAGATAAAAAAAAAGTAGAAATTAAAAAGAGAAGCTGACTTAGTTGAGACCAGATGAGTATGACACGAACGGCACAAATGCTTCCATCAGGTCATTTATTTAATCAATTTGAGCCCTATAGTTTTCTAAGACCCACCAGTTTGACATGAATCTCTTTTTTATTTTTAGATATTTCCTCCAATTTTGTTGAAACTATTTGAATAATTCCTGGCCATTAATCAAGTAAAGCAGCAATGATTATATTCTCATATTATTTTTGCATTACATTAGTAAACATATATTCTCCTTTCTAACATCATAATTAAAGTGAATATTCTCTAATTCAAAATAATCATGTCCACACATTCTTTAGTCTAAAACACTTCACACAAATGAAAACTCAACACCTATTTATATAAACTAAAAACAATAAAGAGGAACAGAAACTTCTTTAATCTAGTAAATTAGTTAATGATTTATTTGTGTTTTATACCAAAAAGAAGAATTTTGAGCCCAAAAAATGTGATGTACTACTATTTATATAAATTAATATTTTTTGTAAAAAAATAGTGTAAATAAAATCATAAAAAATCGTAAAATGGTTTAATACAATGCAAAAATAAGACTAAAACATATATGTTAGTGTAATAATATTTAAAATTTATAATAATAAATAACATTAAAATAATAACCTCCCAATCAACTTATTTAACTAACAAAATTGAAGAATAAGAAAAACAATAAATAACTACGAAAAAGAAAGGTACCCAGTGCCCACCACTAACAAAAAAAAAAAAAAAAAAAAGCAAAGCATCATCAAAAACAAACTACTATTTAAAACGCATCTCCTCCTTCATTCTTCCTTCCCCTTCTCACTCATAAGCAACCAAACATCACAATGAGCTTCTTCATCGAAGATTCTGGTCTCATCATCACTCAGCTCCTCTACAAAATGGCTCTTCTAATCACCGTCCTCAGATGGATCTTCTCCTGGATCTTACGCTACCGATCCAGATCTACATCCTCCTCTCCTCCTTCGATATCCTCACAATCCATCAAGGAAAGCCTCTCCGTGACGACGTTCCGTGACGCGGCGGAACGGTATCCTGAATCGATCAGCGACACTTGCGCGGTGTGTCTAGGGGATCTGGAAGACGGAGACGAGGTCAGAGAATTGAGAAACTGTAGCCACGTGTTTCACCGCGAGTGTATCGACAGGTGGCTGGACTATGAGTGTGATGATAGTAATGACGTGGAGGAAGATAACCACCGCACGTGTCCTCTTTGTAGAACTCCGCTTCTTGCTGCTAATACGTCGTCGTGTGGAGATTGGCCGGTGAAGAATGAACCTAGCTGGGCCGTTGAACGGCTTCTCTACCTCTTCGGAGACGATCTTCTCAACTGATTCTGTTTTTTTTTTTAATAATTCTTTTAAATTCTATTTGATTTTAGTGGGGTCGATCATGATCAGTAGAAATTATTTGGTGAATGTTGTAATTTTGTTAATTTGTAGGATAGAATACGAAATATGAGAATAATCAATTTTTAAAACTTGTTTGTGTACCGGCAAATCTCTGACTTCAGTAACGGTTCATTTACGCGTTACGAAAAACTTTAATTTGGTGTGTATGTGTTCATACAAAAATTAATATTGAATCTCTTGAAAATTCAACTAATAGTTTTTGCTTTAAAGATGTCTATAGAGCTTATTCATGTCTCAGTGAAAAATCATCTCAAAAGTGATGAATGTTATATTTGCCACTAGAATTCATATCTTCAGCTTGATTTGCTATGATATAATTTTAATTTTAATTTTAATTTTTTTTCCGCACATTTGCAGGAAAACAACTAGTGATATAATTAGAAAAAACCGACTAATCAGTAGGTGAATATTCAACATAAATTTTGTGTTAAGATAAGCTCTAATGGTGACCAAGGAAATAAAAGGGAATAATAAATTTTTTGTCATCCTGGAGCATAAGCATTAGTGAAAAAATACATGTCTTTTAACAATATTGTTTTAATTTATTTATTTTTATAAAACCAATAGAAAGTGAATATGTGCTATTTGAGTATCTTCTCATTTTTGTTGATTTTTATGAAGAAACATCTCTCATCCTTTTTTATTTATATATTTATTCATGAGACATTATATAAAAGACTCCTACTGTAGATGATCTTACAATTATACCATTTATAAAAAAAATTTGTAACATTTTTTTACGTTTGAGGAATAATAGATTAAATTTACTTTTATCAAATTTGGAAAGTAACAAATGTCTTATTTCTTTTATTTTTTCTTTTCATTTTTTATTTCTTATAATTCTTTTTGGTTACCGGTTAAAACCGAATTCTTTTCCTTGGTATGTCACTCTACATAAACTGAATTACCTTACCAGTGACACCAACATCTTACTATTTTAACCCACAACTGGTAAAAGTTAAAAACAAACAAAATGTCGAATCCAATAATTTCACAGTAACCTCACTCTTAAGAACCAAACCATCTTTAATTTAAGTTGATTGATACACAATCAAGTGTCACAGTGATCTTTATAACCCATCCCTTAACGTTATATACTTTCAAGCTTATATAGAACAGGTATACAACGAGACCTGAAACGGCCCAAAGATATATTAACCTCTAATGACTAATGGGTTATAACCAAGAGAATGAAGCACAGTCGTTTTGATGAGTAGGGCAACTGTAGGGTCCACTCATTTCTTTTCTTTCTTGAGAAATAAAATAAAGATAGAGAGACGAGTGTGTCTGTCCCTATCTACAGCATCTTCTTCTTCAATGGCGGCACAAAAACAGATGCTCTATGATGGATCTACAGATTCACTGATGGAATCAATGACCGAGGTTCAAACAACCATGGCTCAGCTTCACTCTTCCGTTGGCGTGCTGATCAATTCCATGGCGGAGACACTAAAATCCATGGCGGAGATGAAAGCAGCACTCCAACAAACGACGACGACGACGGAACCAACAGTCACGGAGGTTAAGCACGATCTCCCCGAAGCTCCAGAGAAACAATCGATCCCGTTAGATACCTTCATCGAAGAGAAGAAGGACTCATCTCTCCACATCTACCCGAAGAGAATCGAAGTCGAGATGCCATCGTTCGAAGGTCAGAACCTAAACCTATGGATCATCAAAGCCGAAAGATACTTCAAGTACGGAGATTTCACAGAGAAGGAGAAGATCCTAGTATCTTCCCTAAGCTTCAACGGACCAGCACTGAACTGGTTCATCGTTACGGATCGTCTTCATCCTTTTACAGATTGGGAAGATTTAAAGTCTCGGTTGTTAGATCGGTTCGGGTCTTTGGAGTCTGCGATGAGTCGTTTACTCGCTCTGAAGCAGGTGGGAACTGTTGTGGAGTATCTTACACAGTTCGAGGAGATCGCGTTGGAGTTACCCAAGGGGAAAGATAGACACGAGATGTTTTTGGAAGGTGTGTTTGTTAATGGGCTTAGGGATGAGATTCAGGACATGCTTCCTTTGTTTCAACCTAAAGGGTTGGATGAGATTATTGCACAGGCTCGTAGGTTGGAGAATAGTCGCTTCTTGGAGAGGTTGATGACGTGTTCTTGAGGCTCGTAGTTTGTTTTCAGACGATGTGGAGTCTTGATGCTTATTGCAACCTATAAAGTCGTCTCTTTTAATCTATCTCCAAAGGCTGACACTTTACCATGATATAAAGTTTAAGACTTGCAATCCACATATATTAATCTGAGTATTTGGGTCATAACTCATAAGATTGTATTGTGGGTTAAAGAAAATTTAACAATATTCTCTAAGAAAGACCCAAAAGATGGGTCTCCATCTCATACACTTTATCCCTTTCTTCTTTCCCTTCCCTCTTATTCATCTCTCTAGTATAACCATGTGAAATCCTTTATAATATGTTTATTTTTTGTACAAAAATACATAATTAGATGTTGAAATAGTGGAAGTAGAAGTCCTTGTTTGGATGGTTTAGAATGAGGTTTATCTCCAATGGAATCAAGTTACTTATTTAACCACCATCACATATACCTTTCCTTTCCCCTCTTTCTTCCATATACTCATCTTCTTTAACTCCTACGTCTATGTCTCTGTTTATATTTGTATATATAAACACACACACACAAAACATAAAATTCTCATTAGACCCCACACTCTGAAACAATCTTCCAGCCCAAATATGGGTTGTTATAATACATATAACAAACTCATTTTCTTCTGCCTATCCATATTGTTACTTAACAACATATTGAAGAATGTGGACGCCTTGGCATGTAACTGGGGGACACAAGCGAGCCATCCTATGCCACCGAACATAGTGGTGAAGCTCCTGAGGGACAATGGGTTCAACAAGGTTAAGCTATTTGAAGCTGACCCTGGTGCACTTAGAGCCCTCGGTAAATCAGGTATTCAAGTCATGGTTGGTATCCCCAACGATCTCTTGGCAACTATGGCATCCACTGTTACCAACGCCGAGCTTTGGGTTCAACAAAACGTCTCTCAGTACATCTCCAAATATGGAACCGACATAAGGTACATAAAGACTTGATTTTTAAGTTAAATTCAAGCTTAAAGTTACTAAAGATTGGATTTTTAATTTGATTCAGATACGTAGCCGTGGGGAATGAGCCATTCTTGAAGACATACAAAGACCGGTTCGTCCGATCAACATACCCGGCGCTGCAGAACGTTCAAGCAGCTCTGGTGAAAGCTGGTCTCGGCCGGCAAGTCAAAGTGACGGTACCTCTTAACGCAGATGTCTACGAATCCGGCGACGGTCTCCCTTCCTCCGGCGACTTCCGCTCCGACATCAAAACACTAATGGTCTCCATCGTTCGCTTCCTCGCTGACTCCGTCTCACCCATTACCTTCAACATCTACCCTTTCCTCTCTCTCAACGCCGATCCAAACTTCCCCCGCGAATACGCCTTCTTCCCAGGCTCCGGAGGCGGCGGCGGCGGAGGAGGAGGAGGAGCTAAGCCCGTCGTCGACGGGTCAATCTCTTACACGAACGTCTTCGACGCGAACTTCGACACTCTCGTCTCGGCGTTAGAGAAAAACGGGTTCGATGCGGACAAGGTGGAGATCATCGTCGGAGAAGTCGGATGGCCTACCGACGGCGACGTCAACGCGAATCCGGCGTTGGCTCAGAGGTTCAACCAAGGCTTGTTAAACCGCATCGTTCAAGGACAAGGAACGCCTCGCCGGAAAACGGCGCCGGAAGTTTACATATTCTCGTTAGTCGACGAGGACGCAAAGAGCATCGATCCCGGGAAATTCGAACGGCACTGGGGAATATTCTCTTACGACGGCGCCGTTAAGTATCCTCTCAGTCTCGGTAACGGACGTCAGTTAGTTCCCGCGAAAGGAGTTCGTTACCAGGCACGTGAGTGGTGCGTGCTCTCTCCCCAAGCGGCGGGAAACGGACCAAACGGTGCCACGTGGGCATCGTCTGTAGATTACGCGTGTCAGCTCGCGGATTGCACCTCTCTTGGGCCAGGCTCCTCTTGCGCGGCTCTAGACCCCGCCGCGAATGCGTCTTACGCGTTTAATATGTATTTTCAGAAGATGGATCATCGTCGGGGCTCATGCGTTTTCAACAATCTTGGGGTTGTTACTAAGACTGATCCGTCGCGTGGTTCGTGTAGGTTTCCTATTGAGATTGATAATAGTAGGCACGAGACGGTGCGGCCGCCGAAGAATTCTGGTGCGGGTGAAGGGAAGCGGAGGACGGTGGCGGCGATGGCGGCGATGGCGGTTGTTTGGGCGGCGTTTAGTTGTTGACTTCTTTTCGCTTGTAAATTTTTCTATAACAATTATTTGTATTTTTTTTCTTACATCTGTAAATAAAACAGCCGATAATTTATACTATAGTAACTATAAACATATTTATTATATAAATTAGCTAGGGGATTATATGAGAACGAAATTAACTAAGGGGTTATATTAACTAGAGGGAAATAATTAACCAAGGTTGTGAAACAATTAGTTAATTAGATTAGAGACTAAGGTTTAATGACAACATCAATATGGGTCCATAGCTCAGTGGTAGAGCAATTGACTGCAGATCAATAGGTCACCGGTTCGAACCCGGTTGGGCCCTAGAATTTTTTTTAAGTTTAGCAGTAGTTCATGTAGCTTTAATTAGATAATCAACGGGCTTTTAACCGTGACATGGATCCATGCCCATTCTATGGTGATCTTTTCTCGGCAATTTAACCGTGACATCGATTTTATTCTATGATTAATGGGCCAAGTGATTTTGGGCTTAAAAAGCTAAGACGAGTAAGGTCCGATAAGGAAAACTGATCCCGAGACTTGTTGAAGAAGCCTTTGCCACATTGTCTTGTATAAGTGGTTCCCTGTGGCGCTTCTTTTAATTCATTTTTCACAGTTTCGCCATTTCCCTCCACTCGCATTATCTCCTTTTGCTCTCTCGCTTTCTCTGGTGTTACGAGTCTGTTCTGATCGAGAGCGATGACGACAATGGAGCAGCGTAGAAACCAAAACACTGTTCAACAACAAGACGATGAAGAGATCCAGCACGGTCCTTTCCCCGTCGAACAGCTTCAGGTACGATTTCTCCATAAATTCACCTTCTCGGAGCATAATATTCCCAAGATCTTGTGCTAATCGAGATGGGTTTGGCATAAAATCATCAAAGGACTCTGCTTTTTTACTCTTTGTTCGTTCTCACGATAAGAAAGAGGGAGAATTGTGTTTCGCTACTGCCTGTATAGTGAAATACCCTTTTAGGGTTTTTGTTTAATTCAGATAAAGCTAACACCTTTCAAGCTTTTTTCCTTTTAATACTTGGGAATCTATCTCTTGCTATCACTCAAATGTCATGTATTCTATGTGGGTCTATTGAGTTATTTTAGTTTGTATCCTTAAAAGGGTGATGAATCAATGTTTTTGGGGTTAAGAGCTGTCTCATCTCTTTGATTCTTCAAACTTCAGGCCGCAGGTATAGCTTCTGTTGATGTAAAGAAGCTTAGGGATGCTGGTCTCTGCACTGTTGAAGGTGTTGCATATACTCCAAGGAAAGATCTCTTGCAGATTAAAGGAATAAGCGACGCCAAGGTTGACAAAATAGTAGAAGCAGGCATGTCGTCACATGAAAACAAATTCACATTCGTTTGATCCTTTTAGAGTTTATGCATTTTCTTATTTGTGTGTTTTACCTCGGTGACAGCATCAAAGCTGGTTCCTTTGGGGTTCACTAGTGCTAGCCAACTCCACGCCCAGAGACAGGAGATCATTCAGATTACCTCTGGATCACGGGAGCTAGACAAAGTTCTTGAAGGTTGGTTTTGATTTTTGGTGGATCTTGAAATGCCATATTTGCTGTTATGATCTTACTTTATCTGTACTGTCAACAGGAGGAATTGAAACCGGATCCATCACTGAGTTATATGGTGAGTTTCGCTCTGGGAAGACTCAGTTGTGCCATACACTCTGTGTAACTTGTCAAGTAAGAACCATTTTTCTGAACATACCACTCAACTATTATTTCCTATCTTGTAGGAACCATTTAACTTGAAACTATTAGAATCTTTTTGCAAAATTGAGAATTGTATTCACATTGAGGTTTGTGTTTAAATGATTAGCTTCCCATGGATCAAGGAGGTGGAGAGGGGAAGGCGATGTACATTGATGCCGAGGGAACATTTAGGCCACAGAGACTATTGCAGATAGCTGATAGGTACAGTATCTTTGTAACACATGTGAGAGCACGATGGGGGGTTCTTGAGACAGAATAATCCATAAGAATTCAATCAAATGATGCAGGTTTGGGCTAAATGGAGCTGATGTACTAGAAAACGTTGCCTATGCTAGGGCGTATAATACTGATCATCAGTCAAGACTCCTGCTTGAAGCAGCATCAATGATGGTTGAAACAAGGTGCGTTAAGTTTCCTTTTGGTGTTCAGATTCATTCTGTTCATGAATCATGATGAGAGTGCTAACTGTGAAAGGTATGATGTCACAGATTTGCTCTCATGATTGTCGATAGTGCTACAGCTCTCTACAGGACAGATTTCTCTGGAAGGGGAGAGCTTTCAGCCCGACAAATGCATCTTGCAAAGTTCTTGAGAAGTCTACAGAAATTAGCAGATGAGGTGACCAGTCAATAGTATTAACTGTTTCCTTTTCAAGATTCCTTTGAGACACCATCCTGAAATTTTCTCTTACATGTTTAATGGCTCTAGTTTGGTGTGGCTGTTGTTATAACAAACCAAGTAGTTGCGCAAGTAGATGGTTCTGCTCTTTTTGCTGGTCCACAATTTAAACCGATTGGTGGGAATATCATGGCTCATGCCACCACAACAAGGTCTGTAATGTGTTTTGTACCCTTGTTTTATTTTATAGGGTTCATTGGCAAAGTGTGTGTTTGTTTATGATGTATCAATAATACAGGCTGGCATTGAGGAAAGGAAGAGCAGAGGAGAGAATCTGCAAAGTGATAAGCTCGCCATGCTTGCCTGAAGCAGAAGCTAGATTTCAAATATCTACAGAAGGTGTAACAGATTGCAAGGATTGATTGGTTCTCTTCCCTTTTCACTTGTAATGTCAAGAACCTTTTTTCAATTTTGTTTCTCGTCACTGTGGATCAAGAAGAGATTGCGCAAGCATAAAAGTAGTGATGAGGGAGTCAAAATAGCTTTGTAAGTAGGTTATCCCTGTAATGAAAGTTGCTACCTGTTGTGCACAAAGCCTCATGTGTATGGTATATCAAATATAGGTTTGTAACTCTGTTTCGCTCATTTTATTGTTGTGTGTGAGGCTCATCTAACATTTTGTAGGCTTTGAATAGTGCACCATTCACACTAGAAAGATTAGTATAGTTCTTTTCTGAACTCTTTAACAATATTCTAAACTTTAGGCTGTTAATGGTGCATATAAAACGTGCAGCGGTTAACTCACTATTCAGTATTCACAGCAAACAACAAAAAGTGCAAGCAACTTTTTTGCTTCCCTCAAAACATACTAGTGTTTTTTCTGCTTCTAAAGATTTGAATAAATCTAATCAAAAACATAGTTTTAATAATATTTAATGGTCATCACTCATCAGACTCATCACGGTTGGTGTTCTTATAGATAATTCTTACTCATCAGTAACACGCAAACACGGTATGCCCAAAAAAGTTTTTAAAACATTAGAAAAAAAAACAAATGTTTTAATGGGTCAGAAGGAGTGTATGCATGCCCTTTTACCATAACTGATAATATATTTTTCAATGTTGTATTGGCGTCAGCATTTCCCTGATAAGCTAAACATGTTTCTGTTTACCTTTTTTTTTTTAATTATAATTTTGCGAAAATGAGGCATTCATTGATGATAATTGTTTTATACTATAGTTGAAAAACTAAGGAGATGTAAATTAATACTATTATTAAGAGGGAGTAATAAGTCGTAGAAACTAGAAAGAGCAGCTATTCCATTAGTGTCCAGACAGCTGTAAGTAAAAATCATTATCACGGGACTATTTATTTCATTTTTCTTTTCCTATAAATAAATAAAAAAAATAGAAAAATGTGGTTTTCGTCGGCTCTCTGTTTTCTCGATCCAATCTTCTCCTTCTCTCTCGACCGAAACAAAGCTGGAATCATATCATCTCTCTACATCATAAACCCCCTTCTTCTTCTTCCTCCTCCTCCTTATAGACGTCTCGCTGCTTCATCTCCTTGATCTGCCTCTGTTTACCTTCTTTACTCTTTCCCTTTTCCAAAGTTCCCATCTTTTTTACGATTCCAGAGCATCTTGCGTGTGAATTCGGCTTCTTACTTTCGAAATTGGTGAATGCTTCGGCTGCTTTGGCTTATAGATCTGTAAGTCAAAGGAAGCGAGTCAGCTATGACCTCATCGCCATCAATGGAGAATGGAGGCTCCTCCTCCTCTGGATCATCTGCCCTTCATGGATGTATGCAAGAATTCAAGCTCTTCCAGACTCATTCGGTTAGTAAAGCTTCCACCTTTTGATTCCTATGATCATTTGTTGTATGGGTTCACTATAGATCATTCTAAGGAGGTTCCTTGACTGTTTACTAACATGATAATCTGTTTTTGTTTTCAGAACTTCTACATGATTGGTTGGAATGGTAGTGGAGTGTATAGAGTACTCAAGATAGATCGGCTTGATGCGTCTGAGCTTAATGTCAGTGAGGATTCTACTGCGTATACCAAAAAAGAATGCTACGAGTTGCTAAAACGGATACACGAAGGAAACAAGGCCACAGGCGGACTGAAACGTGTTGCTGTCTGTTATGGTATCATTGGTATGTGTTTTTATGTCAACTTATGTTTACAGGAGAGTAGAGACAGCTTTTACTTTTACAGCTTCTTCTCACGCTTGTTTTTTTTTCTTCCCTTTTTGTGTGGTCTCAGGGTTCATTAAGTTTTTGGGGCCCTACTACATGCTGGTTATAACTGAAAGAAGGGAGATAGGTGAAATTTGTGGTCACAGGGTTTATGAAGTGTCAAAGAGTGAGATGATTTCATTGCAGCATTCTAGTGTGCTTGGCAACATTGCAAATTCAAGAGACGAGAACAGGTATTTTGTTATAGTTTTGTTTGTTCCAAGCTCATTGTTGAAGAAAGTTCTGTTTGGTGAGAGAGAGTGCATATGTTTAGTTATTACACTCTTCCACCTTTTTATGAACTGAAGTCATTTAGCTCTTGTGTTTATCTGGTGTTTCCCACTTGTTGTTAAACAGGTACAAGAGGCTCCTCTGTATGGTGGACCTTACGAAAGATTTCTTTTTCAGCTATTCTTACAATATAATGCGAAGCTTCCAGAAGAATATATGCGACCATGAGAGTGGTGGTACTCTCTATAAGAAAATGTTTGTGTGGAACGAGTTCTTGACTAGGGGAATTCGACATCATCTTAGGAATACCGTGTGGACTGTAGCATTGGTGTATGGTTTCTTTAAGCAGGTATTGTATGTTTTCTTGCATCTCACTACTAGATGAAATAATTTTTTTCGCATCCAGTACAAGTATTATTTTTCTTTCTCATAGCAGCAGTCTCTTTTTTATTCGTGTAACATTTTCTTGGTATCACTATATTGCTTCCCTAAACGTTCTGCAAAAGAAGCATTCTGTTTCACAAGCATAGTATCACTTCTTATATTCTTGGTCGTTCTATTTCAGATACCGCTATGATACACTACATCTTTATTCTAACATACCTTGATAGTTTCACAGTACTGTTTAGATTCATGGGTGCTGAACCTTGAACTTTTGTGCATGTAGACAACTCTTTCTGAAGCTGGACGGAATTTCAAACTCACTCTTATTGCTAGGCGTTCCCGCCATAATGCTGGAACCAGGTATCAGATCCCCTGGACCCTAGTTTCCTTCTCTATGGTCTAACATGCCTGCTATTACTCACTCTGTATTCTAACCTATAGTAGTAACATGAAAACACAGCAAATAAAGTCCAGATTGTTAATCATATAAGAATACATGCGCAAGCATTGTTCAATATTTTGCCATCTCTTGGGTTCTTTCCAACATGATGAGATTTAAGTATACATTTTTACTTGAGGTAGTTATTATGCTTCTTTTCTCCTAAACTTTCGAATTTTAGGTACTTGAAACGAGGAATAAACGAAAATGGCAATGTCGCTAATGATGTCGAAACAGAGCAGATAGTGTCTGAGGACGTTCCTGAAGACCAACCCATGCAACTAAGTTCGGTAGTGCAGAATCGGGGCTCAATCCCTCTATTTTGGTCACAGGAAACCTCACGGATGAATCTTAAGCCTGATATAGTATGTAAGTATTATCATACTAATTATATTGCCTGGTTCCTTTTTTCTCTCTTCTCTGTCCCCCTGGTGTTTGAATACCTTAATGTCAAATCCAGTGTCAAAAAGGGACCTGAACTATGAGGCAACTAGACTTCACTTTGAAAACCTTGTCGAGCGATATGGAATCCCCATCATTATTCTGAACTTAATCAAGGTGAGTTCCCGGTGTAGCTTGTTTTTACATTCTTATGCCTAGCTACTTTTTGTATTGGCAAGTGATGCGTCTTCTTGCACCTGAATCTAAGGAACAATTGTGTGTGCATTATCCTTTTCATACTTTCACACCTCAAACCTTTCACTGATTTTTCCTCTTACTTTTGACAATCGATAGACAAAAGAGAGGAGACCCAGGGAGTCGATTCTCCGGGCAGAGTTTGCCAATGCAATTGACTTTATAAACAAAGATCTGCCTGAAGAAAATCGTTTAAGATTCCTCCACTGGGACTTGCACAAACATTTTCAAAGGTATACTTAAAAATGCGTTGCAGCTGCTTTAAATAATGAATAATTATGCACACTTTTTTAGATAAAAACCAATTTTCTCTTTTCTCTGTCTTTATTTCAGCAAAACAGCAAATGTATTGGCACTTCTTGGCAAAGTAGCTGCCTGTGCTTTGATGCTAACAGGTTTCTTTTACTATCAAGTTACCCCAGCAATGAAGCTCGAGGGTTATATGAACTTGTCTTCGTCTGAGTAAGCCTTTTTTCTTGAGCTTCTGTTACTTACTTGTTCATCTATTAGAAAGTATATTTTTCCTGCAGCTATATGTTAAACTCTTACAGTAGTAATGTCTTAATATTGCAGTGCCGACATGTCCCCACAAAATAGTTCTGATGATGATAGTGGGGAATATGATTCCCTAGAGAAGAATCTCCCCCCAAGCAAGAATGTTGCTAATGGAAATTATGATACCAAGCCTGGCAGGCTCCAGAGGGGTGTGCTGAGGACCAATTGCATAGATTGCCTTGATCGTACAAATGTTGCTCAATATGCATATGGTTGGGCTGCTCTAGGACAGCAGCTCCATGCTCTGGGAATTAGAGATGCTCCAACAATAGAACTTGATGATCGTTTGTCTAGTGCTTTAATGGGGTTATATGAGAGAATGGGAGATACACTAGCTTACCAGTATGGTGGATCTGCTGCCCACAACAAGGTAATTCCTTTTCTTTCTTTCCCCCTCTCTCTTTTCTTTTCTGTCTATCCTTAAATATCATCGGACTTTAGATTTTCATCTTATAATCTCTTCTAGTTGGTATGCACCGAACAATGATGCTCGGTTCTTCTGCAGCCGACTCAAGTTAGCATTATGTTCACTATTGTTTGGATACGCTTTATTGATTCCTAGAATTTCTGGCGTGCAATAGGTTTTCAGTGAGAGGAGAGGCCAGTGGAGAGCTGCAACCCAGTCACAAGAGTTCTTGAGGACTCTGCAACGTTATTATAATAATGCATATATGGATGCGGATAAACAAGATGCCATTAATATGTACCCTCTTTCACTCTCTATCATATATGCATGTTACGCAATGATCTCTCAATTCTGACAGAAAATCTTTGGGCTTTTGTGACTTCTTATATGCAGATTTCTTGGTACGTTCCAGCCTGAAAAAGGGAGGCAGGCGATTTGGGAGTTGCGTTCAGATTCCCGTTCTAATGGACAAAATGGAGAGATAAGCATAGGGGAAGATGAAAGGTAGGTCTCTGTGACTGCAACCATGTAGGTATATGCATATAGAACTTGATGCGCATACTTCACCGATTGTAGG
Organism: Moricandia moricandioides; assembly: GCA_905132885.1. Lineage (NCBI taxonomy): Eukaryota > Viridiplantae > Streptophyta > Magnoliopsida > Brassicales > Brassicaceae > Moricandia > Moricandia moricandioides. Next base: position 196,552 of record CAJHQQ010000348.1, read on the forward strand.
GGAGTTATACGAGTTATAATAGACCTACTTGCAATGCATTTGGTATACGAACTTTGAAACAAATAGGCTCTACACCTTTCAACATTATCCCTTTCATGGATTGGCATTCTCCAGCTTCCAGTTTCCAGTTTCCATCCTATGAAACTTTCTGACTAACTATATGGAATTATCATAAGATTTGGACAACAGGAGGAATGAGCTTGTGTTATATTAGACTTATGGAGTCAAGGGGAAACTAGGGTTGATTTGTCAACTGCATCGAACTTTACTTATTTGTTTATGAACTTGCTCTCTTTTTAGTAGATGAATTTTCCAATTCTATTATTGACTGTAAAGTGAACAAAAATATTTTGACTGTGTTTCGCTACATCTATGATCATAGCTCTTAATACCATGTTTCCCAGGTTTCTTGTGAAGAGGTGCTTATCAGATGGTAATATTCTCCATGAAAGTCGCACACCGATGTCCGCAATGAGTAGCAAGCATGAAAGCATATCACATAGAGGCTTCGTGTCATCACGCCAAGTGAATCATGTAACTTCAGAGTCATCACCAGATATGCCAGCTGCTGGTGATGTATCATTATTGAGGTTTGTTTAAATCTTTCTTACATTTCCTTCTGTTTATTGCTAAATAAAACATGCATGGCATTATAATTGCTTGGTGCAGCTCTATTGTGTATGTTAATCAATCATAGTATATAGTAACACTTGTCTCTCTTGTTAGCCTGAATCTTCAGCTGTAACATCTTTTGTAGGTGTACTCCGTCAATGCCTAGCACACACTTTTTTGGAGATGCGCAGAAGGTTCAGCGTAATGGTAGTAACTCCTATTACTTGTCCGAGCAGGAAGACATGTCTAGTGTCTCAAATTTTGTTGACGTCGAGTGGCTTTCGTCATCGGAAAATCTATGCGAGAACGATCAATTGTACAGGTAAAAGTACTGTGTTTATAAAGAAATCGATGTGCTACGGTTTTAAGCAGTCGATGGAGTAACCAAATCACGTATAACTATAAGCTTTAAGTGTGATATATCTATAGCATCATCATCTTTCTGAAAATCCAGCTGATTATGTTACTTCTATCATAAGATTCCAAGTATCCATCCGTGTAGGATTTTTCACCATTGATGACCAATATAACAATAATAACCTGTTTCGGTGTTTCTTATGAACGCTCAACAAATTTTTGAATATGCATTGCTCTTTTGGTAGGCCGTCTGCGCTCACAAGCTATTCAACCGCAGAAGTGTCATCGTCAGAGAATATCATTAGTGAAGTAAAACAGTCAACGCCAGCTATGAGCGAGAATGGATCAAGCAGCAGGAAGGTCAGTATCTTCCAAATTATACTCTGCAGTGAGAGTTGGTGGTACTTGATTCTAAGTTGTAGCTCTTTTTTTATGATATCTTCTCTGAAACTTGGATGAACCACTGGCAAAGACTAGAACCACAAAACTTAGTTTTAAACGAACTCAGGTGCTATAGTAGGATTTAACAAGCAGAATATAACCAAAAATAGCTGAAGCTGACACAAATAGATGGCTTAAAACTAATTAATATGAAATTTCGTCTTAGTTAATAAAAGAATTTGTCAGGCGAACTCATCCCAGCGGTGTGATCATACATACCACATATCACACTGCTCTCAGATTATTCGAATGTTTTGAGATCATATATTGTCATTTGGTTACTCACTTGAAACTCAACCGGATTTTTTTCCTTTGGCAGGGAAAAGAACCTATGGGAACCGAACCGTCTACAAAGATTCACGATGATTTTACTGATAGCTTCAAACAATGGGTAGCATACGGAGAAGCACTATGCCATTGAAGCTCTTTCAACTTTCCATTTCCAACAAGAACAATACTTTGCCTTCAGCATACTAATGGTCTTATGGGCATTTGAATGTTACGGTGCAAACATGGGAGAAGGGACTGGTAGAGAGATTCACAGTACCACATATTTGAACTTGACGGTGATGACCAAACGGTCAAATGAGGTATTATTATCCATTATAAAGAGGAGCAAATAAAAAAAAAATAGCTGAGAGGTTTGAGTTTAGGGGAATTTTCAGTCTTTGTGGAGAGAAACATATGATAATCTGAGACTTCTGTTAGGATCTTGTATTGTTCTGGTTTGTAGTCTACTGTAAATATATGTTTGGTTTTATTAATCCATCATGTAACTTGTTGTCCATGGGTAAAAAATCATTTCTTCTACCCCTCCTGAGCCTGCTATCTTATTGATCTTAGAGCTAATCTTCATACTGTTAAGAGGATCTTTCAGAGCTTGTACTTTTGGTTTTAGATCGTTCATATTGGTAGAAGATCTTCTAGGGCTTCTCCTTGTGGTATAAGCTAAGTTACAAACTGTTAGAAGATCTTTCAGGGATCCAGATGATTCTCCTTTGTTTATCATATAGTATTGTTTTGATGCGAGTGATGTCTCATTCCTTCATTGCTTATAAATTTCATCGTTCCTCAATACACAATTTATTTCAGATATGTTCTAGACGTGTCTTTTGCTATTTATAACAACTACAACAGAAAGTAACACACACCTTTTGCAATTTTTGCATGTGCTCCACATCTATTTAGCATACATAATTAGTGTTTAGCTTCAAAGTTCCACTTAAACACACATTTCAAAAATCATTTTTATATGAATCACAAGTCTCAATCCAAGGAGTATTAAAAAAAAATGCGCTATAAAGATTCTCATAGGTTCTACAAATAGCACAGAACAAACAATCATATCGTCAAATACAGAGAATCTGACATGTAGATTTGTCTCTGTCGGAATATAAATTTTCCTAAGATGTTATCATGTGCATGTTAATGTCTTTGAATGAACAGAAAAATAGAAACCCTATTTAAGAAAAGGCGACGTGTGATAGATATCCATAATAACATATGGTTTGTTAAAGAATATGATGGATGATCGAATATAGCAAAAGTAACTTTTATTATTTGGTGTTGCCTTGCTTCAGTCTTGTATCAATTATCGAAGAAGATGGAACTTCAATTCCAAATATTAGGCAAACCTAATCGAAATCATGTCATGTTTGACATTTACCTAAATCACCAAAAAAATAATTTCATATTTTAGAAAGAAAACGCTAGTCTGTTCATATTTTATATATTATATATTTTCCAATTAATGAATACCTTGTTTTTTTTATAAGTATAAAGGTGGTTACAACTTTTTGAATTAATGTAGTAAAGTGCCATTCATGAATGGCACTTTTCAAACCAGGATTGTGTTTCTAGTCTTTCTAATGTTTAGATATAGACCTTTGGGTTTTGTTGAATAGGAAAGGCAAAAAAAAAAAATAGTGCTATAAATCTATTGCTTTGTGAAATTTTACAGGCCCGCCACACAACATAATGATTGTCCTTTATTTTTAGGGTTAGGTGGAAACTCTGTTGCTAATTGGTTATTAGGCAAAAGCCAAAGAGCTAATGGCGATGTAATTATGATTCCTTAGTAACTAGTATGATTTTACAAGAAGTATTATAGTAGCTTACCGCTATATAACCATCATTTCAAATAATGGTAGCCTAATGGCAAAGGTTAATCTGGGATAAAGCATAACAATTCTGAGTTAGATTTTTGATAATAACAAAGTTAATACTATTTGGCCAGATGATATAAAATTATATTTTAGGTTTTACTTGAAAATTCAGAGCTAGATTATTTTTCATTAGAAATTATTTAAGTTTTGGCTCAGATACTTCCGATTAATAGGAAAATGTTAGGAAATGTGGTAAAATGTAATATATGGATAGAACTGAAGTCGCATTAGTATATATCTAACCTACCGCACTTACTCTAAATTATTTTTGAACAATTATTTAACATTTTCTTTTGTCAACAACGATACAATTAAATTAAAATGCCTAATTGCGTAACTTTTTTCAAGAAATAAACGAGCCGAATAGTCAATACCACTTACCTCAAAAACTCAAAACCATCCCACACCCACAGAAGCAAAAATAACTGCGGACTGTGTTAGTGAGAACCAATATTACTCTTTACGTACGACATTGAATTAATCAAGTTTTGAGTAATTATTTCTATATTTGCTTCAATAAAAAATATTTAGAAGTGAATTCACTACAATTTATTTTTACTTTTAAAAATACGAATTATTATATTTTTATATAATTAGGAAAATAAATTGTGAACTCTGTTGTTTCACTTTATATTTAGAACAATGATATTATAAAAGCACATTATAACAAAATTATTCTTTATTATAGAGATTTCTATTTTTTTTAAGTAGCAAATATATTAAAGATGATCAATTACTCAAATCTTAGTACAAATTGTAACACAAATATATCTAATCTATTAAAACTGAAGTATAAATAGGAAATAACTCTTATTTTTACCTAATATTTACAAAGAATACTATTGATATTATTCATGCATTCAAACATCTAAACATTGATTTTTAACAAGAAAAAAAATAAATCTAGATTAAGCCCATTAACAGTCTTTATCATTGGAATTGAAGATTTCATAAAAAAATGTAAATGTATTTTCCAAATTTTTATAATAAAAACAAAATTATACATATATATAGCATTAAATTAGTTTTATTTTTATTCATATTCGTATAAGCTACCAACTACATTTGAACTATAAAAAAAATAATGTTAATAATTTCGATTATAATCTAAACTTATTCATTTACAATAACAAAATTATGTAACTTTCCATAACAATTTAATGACTAAAATACATATTAATATTTATTATAAATGGTTATGTATACAAACAAATACAATGTATTATCATTTGTATGATATATATCTAATAAGAATAACTTATGTAATTTATAAATTTTAAAAATTTAATCACCATATAATACATAGTTAGGTCTAGGAAGGATTAAATATCTAGGGTATTCTAGGATATACGGATTCGGATATGCATTCTTCGGCTGCGTAAAATTGTTATCCGGATCCAGATATTTGGGGTTAGGATATTCAGACTAAAAAATCCAAATACACGCGGATATCCGGACATGTATTTTTTTAATTAAAAATAAATTAAAACTAACTATTAACCATCTATTTAGTCTATTTAAAAAAAACTTAAATCATTAAAATTTAATAAAATTAAAATTTTAATATTTATATAAAAGTATATGTAATCTACATAGATAACTATAATTAAATTTTATATATTTAATATTCGGATCCAGATAACAAAAATAACATCCGCGTGGGCGCGCGGATCAAAGGCTAGTTATTTTTATAATTGGAGGTCGGTGGAATAGCAGCATCACAATTAACGTTGGTCTTATCCCATCTCCTGTTTTGTTGGTGTAGCTCACAGATTCACTAATAGCCTCACTCCGCGTGTTACACTTCGTCTTTCTCGACACATGCGTGGTAGATGATACATGAAGAAAACATATATAATATTCACCACAAACCATCTACAATTTTTTATTTAATAAAATGCTTCCATCACAACAAATACTATTTCCTGTTTAAAACCAATATTAACGTAGCCAACGGTTGGTGTTTCAAAAAAAAATGTAGTTGACAAAAAAAAATAATAACTTAGCCACTGGTTTAGACCCAACAAAATAATTGTAGCCAATGGATGACAAACCATTAACGGTTTTACATCGAAAACCATTTGAACGTTTTGTTACGCAGTTCACAAAACTAAATTAAACTGATTATATATTTTTTTTAAAGACTGTAACTGGATAGTACATATGGATGTGGTTATGAAAATGATTAAGAAAAATGGATTGTAATCACGTGAGTTCTGTAACTAGTAAGTATCATAGTTATTTGATGAGCAGCTTAAACAATATAGCTGAGTATATTTTTACCAAATAACAATCATAAGCACAGTAGTGGTAGTGACATTCCTAACAAATGTATAGTATATATACTGCATGGGTCATTTTTAACAACACATGTTAACGTAAACATTTGATAAAATAATGTGATTAGCATATAAGTTATGAAGTCACATTTCTATTACCTAATGTCATTCATCATGTAAGTTTCAATATTTCACCAACGTTAAGTGATCAAGTGGTTGAGCGTCTTGGTTCCCGATAATGTAGAAACCGTGTAAGTCATATATTCGATTCACGTTGGACAGTGGGATTGAGATTTTAGAGTTATAAAATTTCTTTAAAAATTATAACTTAAAGAGAAATAATTAAAAAGACTTTATCTATATATATAAACATTCCAAACATATTTAGAAGTAAATATCACTGTTATCGTTGGGGTTGTTCCTACATCTGATTTTGACTTTGAAAAATATGCTCTAAAAAAAGGTTATAGTACATGGTCTGGATTTCGCCCCATAAAAATTATGTATTTAGGTCCAGAAAGTTCTTTATCATAAAAAAGTTTCAATAATTCTCGTGATTATCTTTTTTTGTTTGCTAAAATATTGTGATTATCTTTTCATTGGCAAAGTAAATATTAGTTCTCATTGGATATTTATTAGCACGGTCTATACGTATTAGGTGCAAGTATATTCGTCAATATTGACACTTTTAACTGTGAAATAACAAAAGACGAACACATTTAAAATGGTTTAGGACCAAAAGTCTTTGTATATCAAAAGACGAACACATTTAAAATAATTTCGTAAGACCTGCAGAATATTTTTAGGCACCATTAATTTGTGCAAAGTGACGAATGGTATCTTCTGGTCAAGTTGCATTTTAATTGCAGAGTGAACGATGTTTTTTCTTGGACATCTGTGACCGACGCCCTTGTGTTACTCTGTCCAAGCATCAACTTAATTTAATTACTTTGTGTCTCATAACCTAGATAACGAGTCTTTTTACTTATGCATTATAAATATGTTTAGTGATTTATTACATCAATATATTTCATCAGATTCTTCACATTTTATTAAAGATTATTAAAGAATTATACTATTTTTTTTAAAACAATTGTGAATAAATAGGATCAATTAAATGAAGTAAAGAAATTAAAAAGAAAAGTTTGAGAATATCTAAAATTAAATGTTTTCCTAAAGAAATCTTGGTAAAAAGGTTTTGGAAATTGAAATGAGGGAGAGCTGTTTACAGCTTATATTTCAAACCATAGAAGTTTCTTAAATATTTATTTGCAACAACAGAAATAAAGAAAGAAAATAAATTTAGTTTTTGGGTTAAAATTTAATCTAAAATTATATAGAATTGAGTATCATTTGTACAGTGTCTTTGATTGCATAATTATTTTTAGTAAAGTTTTTATTAGAGTCAAAAGAGAGAATTTATAATAAGTATTTTTATATTAGTCAGAAAATATAGACAGAAATGTTAATGGAATGTTTCCATTTGGTTTGGTCAAACAAGTTTTTCATTAGTAAACGTTCTTGTTGGCCAAGTATTGGATAGAGAGATCATTAAGATAATTACACTATCTTCGTATATATTTGAGGATAATATATTGGCAATTAATTGTTCATATATACATCTTATCTAATATTTATGGAAAATGTATACACTTCCCAAACTATCACTTTCCTTAGAATGTTTTTTTCGTTGGACCTTCAAATCCATTTCTCTCGTTTTCTCGGTTTGGAGCCCAAGAAAAGAAACGTAAAAGGAAACATAGAAAAATAGTTATCCTTTCTTTTTTTTGTGTGTGTTTTAATCTAACTTACCAAAAATTGCATCGAGTTTTAATAATGCGTCTCTATAAATATGAAAATCTACTGAACCAAACCACCACAATTCACTGAAACCACTTCTATCTACTCTAAGGTTCTCTTCTTCTCAGCTTTTTTTTTTTTACGTTATCATTTTAACATCTTTTAAGATTATAATGCTAGCTAGCGAGACAAGAATTTTTTTTGTTTATTATTTCTTAAAGAAAAACAGAAAATGATTGTCTTTTTGCCAATGAAAATTCTTGCCTGAAAAATCTCTGGTTAGAAGAAAAACAGCAAACGTCTTTATATTCTAGAGAATCAGTCGTGCATGTATTCTATTTTCTCGCTTTTATAAAAGAGGAATTTTTTTTCTCTCAGAGAATTTTCCAGCTGTTTTCCAAAGAAAAATAAGTATCATTTTCTATAATTTAATTAAACATTTTCCGCAAAATTCTTTTGCATGCGGGATCGTTTTCTAAGCAAAAAGTTATATCCAAATATGGAATCCACTATAGAGTATTGTACTGTTCTAGAAAAAATGTATAGTTTTTCTTTAGCTTTGTCAATAATCTTATTTTTATTTTGGTGGATGTCTTATTTTCTTTTAGTATATTATATGAAATAGATATTTGCATCCATTTTAAATATCTATTTAAACCAATGGTATATTATTTGTCATATTTTTGCATCCACTTTTATAAAGTCATACACTTAGATATTAAATGTGACAAAGTTATGTGTGAGGAGGCCTAAACACCATTGCTTTTAAACGGATGGTGGATAGGAATGTTTAACGAAACTAATAAAAATTGTTGGATAAGATAGTTCATAAAATATCATTTTCAATTTGTACACGTCCAAGTATAGTTCATAAACTCTCATTTTATCAATTTAATAATCTCTATGGTTCTCTCGTAATACCTTTGGAAGATTAAGGCTAAAAATGGTTAGGAAAAGTCAAGTATTTGATCAAATTTCTTGACCTTCTTTGTTACAATAATGTATCTAACTCATAGTTTTGTGTGTATATAATGTGAATGTGGGCAAACACAAGACTTTCATCTTCATTCACTTTGTCTATTCTCTTTTCTCTCTGCAGTTTCCAAAACACTTTCTGTTGTCTCCTTTTGGATCAATGGTGAACGGTGTGATAACCCGTGTCCATAGCCAACGTGAGCGTTTGAACGAAACGCTCGTTGTTCAGAGAAACGAAGTCCTTGCCTTGCTTTCCAGGTATCTCACATCATTCCACTAAAAGTAATCACCTTTTTTAATGACGAAGAGAAAGCAAAAGTGTGATCACACTTGACGTGGTCTTGTAGGGTTGAAGCCAAAGGTAAAGGCATCCTGCAACAAAACCAGATCATTGCTGAATTTGAGGCTTTGCCTGAAGAAACCCAGAAGAAGATTGAAGGTGGTGCTTTCTTCGACCTTCTCAAAACCACGCAGGTACATTTCCCATGACACACTCTCCTCAAATGGGTTACTACACAAAGTTTTGATCTTGATGGTAGTGAGAGTTTTGGTCTTTTTGGTTGTCAAAGTTTTGATCTTTTGGTAGAAAGTTTTGATCCTCTGGTAAAAAGTTTTGACCTTGAGTGAAAGTTTTGGTCTTTTTGGTACTGAAAGTTTTGATCTTTTGGTAAAAAGTTTTGATCTTTTTGTATTGGTATGGGTAAAAAACAAACAGGAAGCAATTGTGTTGCCACCATGGGTTGCTCTTGCTGTGAGGCCAAGACCTGGTGTTTGGGAGTACTTAAGAGTTAATCTTCATGCTCTTGTTGTTGAGGAGCTTCAGCCTGCTGAGTTTCTTCATTTTAAGGAAGAACTTGTTGATGGAGTGTATGTGTAAAACCATTTTCTGACTTCTGTCCTGTTGTGTTTTTAGACTCAACCATGTTACTTTTGAATGGCAGTAAGAATGGTGATTTCACACTTGAGCTTGACTTTGAGCCATTCAATGCATCTGTCCCTCGTCCAACACTCCCCAAGTACATTGGAGATGGTGTTGAGTTCCTTAACCGTCACCTCTCGGCTAAGCTCTTCCATGAAAAGGACAGTTTGCTTCCATTGCTTAAGTTCCTTCAACTACACAGCCACGGGGGAAAGGTAAAATGATCAAATCTTTTCTTCTTTAAACACAGAATCTCGTTTAAATAATTAGTTTGTTTGATGCTTAGACTCTGATGTTGAACGAGAAAATTCAAAACCTCAGCACTCTGCAACACAACTTGAGGAAAGCAGAGGAGTATCTGGCCGAGCTTTCACCCGAAACACCTTATGAAGACTTTGAGGCCAAGTTTGAGGAGATTGGTCTTGAGAGGGGATGGGGAAACAATGCTGAACGTGTCCTTGACATGATCCGTCTTCTTTTGGACCTTCTTGAGGCCCCTGACCCTTGCACTCTTGAGACCTTTCTTGGAAGAATCCCAATGGTGTTCAATGTTGTGATCCTCTCTCCACATGGTTACTTTGCTCAGGACAATGTTCTTGGTTACCCTGACACTGGTGGTCAGGTCAGAAACATTCTCTTTCATCTTCCTTTTAGTAGAGATACACTTCTTGTTCTGTCTTTCATCAACTTTTATGATTTTACAGGTGGTTTACATTCTGGATCAAGTCCGTGCCTTAGAGACAGAGATGCTCCAACGTATTAAGCAACAAGGACTCAACATTACTCCTAGAATTCTCATCGTAAGCTCTCTTGATTCTGCTCAAACCATGGATTCTTGCTGATGTCTGAAACTCACTTTGTGTTTTGCTTCCGTTGCAGCTCACTAGACTGCTCCCTGATGCGGTAGGAACCACATGTGGTGAGCGTCTTGAAAGAGTTGATGGATCTGAGTACTGTGATATTCTCCGTGTGCCCTTCAGAACAGAGAAGGGTATAGTTCGCAAATGGATCTCAAGATTTGAAGTCTGGCCATATCTTGAGACTTACACCGAGGATGCTGCTGTTGAGCTTGCCAAAGAGTTGAAGGGGAAGCCTGACCTTATCATTGGGAACTACAGTGATGGAAACCTAGTTGCCTCTTTATTGGCACACAAACTTGGTGTCACCCAGGTTAGGCACCTAACTCCCTGTTCAATGGTAGTTTTCAAGCTTCAAGCTAATGCTGTGTGAACTCTTTGTCACAGTGTACCATTGCTCACGCTCTGGAGAAGACAAAGTACCCGGATTCCGACATCTACTGGAAGAAGCTTGACGATAAGTACCATTTCTCATGCCAGTTCACTGCGGATTTATTTGCAATGAACCATACTGATTTCATCATCACCAGTACTCTCCAAGAAATTGCTGGAAGGTAAAGATATTGAATGGAGTGAACAATAAATAGTTTAAGAGAAGTGGTTTTTACAGTATAAAAATGGCTCTTGTTTACTCATTTTGCAGCAAGGACACTGTTGGGCAGTATGAGAGCCACACGGCCTTCACTCTTCCAGGACTGTACCGTGTAGTTCATGGGATCGATGTGTTTGATCCTAAGTTCAACATTGTCTCCCCTGGTGCTGATATGAGCATCTACTTCCCTTACACAGAGGAGAAGCGTAGATTGACTAAGTTCCACCCTGAGATTGAGGAGCTACTCTACAGCGATGTTGAGAACCAAGAGCACTTGTAAGCTTTTGAACACTCTTTCATGGAAACGTTTTGGTTGGTAGATCTAATCTTTATTTTTTCTTCTTTTGAAACAGATGTGTGCTCAAGGACAAGAAGAAGCCCATCCTCTTCACGATGGCTAGACTCGACCGCGTCAAGAACTTGTCAGGTCTTGTTGAGTGGTACGGGAAGAACAAACGCCTGCGTGAGCTTGTTAACTTGGTGGTTGTTGGAGGAGACAGGAGGAAAGAATCAAAGGACAACGAAGAGAAAGCTGAGATGAAGAAAATGTATGACCTCATTGATGAATACAAGCTGAACGGTCAGTTCAGGTGGATCTCCTCTCAGATGAACAGGGTTAGGAACGGTGAGCTCTACCGTTACATCTGTGACACCAAGGGCGCCTTTGTGCAGCCAGCATTGTATGAAGCCTTTGGTCTGACTGTTGTGGAGGCCATGACCTGTGGGTTACCAACTTTCGCCACTTGTAAAGGTGGTCCAGCTGAGATCATTGTGCACGGCAAATCAGGCTTCCACATTGACCCTTACCATGGTGATCAGGCTGCTGATACTCTTGCTGACTTTTTCACCAAGTGTAAGAAAGATCCATCTCACTGGGACCAGATCTCAAAGGGAGGGCTTCAGAGGATTGAGGAGAAGTAAAAAAAAAAAGAAAAACTCATGCATACCTGTTTTGTTACTACTTCATTAGATTGTCAAGGTTTAGCTTATGTTTTCTGTGTGGTTTTGTAGGTACACATGGCAGATATACTCACAGAGGCTCCTGACATTGACTGGTGTGTATGGATTCTGGAAGCATGTCTCGAACCTTGACCGTCTTGAGAGCCGTCGTTACCTTGAGATGTTCTATGCATTGAAGTATCGCCCACTGGTATTGCATTATCTCATTACTTGTAGCCTTCTTAGACACTTCTGTTTGTCTCTAATGCGGTTTCTCTGTTGTTTCCCATGTAGGCTAAGGCTGTTCCTCTTGCTCAGGAGGAATGAAGAAGAGCATGAAGAGAGCGAGAGAGAGAGGTTGCAGTGTGTGAAGAATAACAAAAAATCTCTTTTGATTCTTAACTATCATTTGGATTTTGGAGCGCTTTTTGTGTTCCTCTGCTTCTTTGTTATTTCAATCCTTAAAAGTCTTTTTTTTTTTTTTCATTTTCCTTTGCCTCTCTGGCAGGCAATGCGTTGTATTCTGATTGTTGAGGAAATGAAATTTCGATTTTTCTATTTTGAAACTTGCTTACATTTTACTTTTTCAATATTTCACATATTCCAGCACCATGTAAACATGGATTGGATGCATAAAGCTGTAACATCCCGAGTTGTGATATGTGGAAAAACTTAAGAAAATTGATTTGGTTACCTATGTCACCAAAGTGCACTTATCCTTTCCGTCACACATCCGTTTAGAACTCCAAGATTAAGCGTGCTTATGCTGGAGTAGTGAAATGATGGGTGATCTATCGGGAAGTGATTCGTGATACCGTGTGAGTGAAGCCAAAACACGGAGAAAGGTCATGTGGTGATTGCAGGGTCAGTAAACAATGATTTCGAGCCTTAGAAAATTTACGCACCGACCGTTGGAACGGGATGGGGTCCACGGACCAAGAGAGCGGGCGTGGGTGGCCCATTAGCTGTGAGCGGTCGGGGCGTTATAAAAACCCTCCTTCATCCAACAGATTTGAGTGACATGAAAGTGAGAAGTGTGAGTTTGAATGATGAAAAACAGAACAAAACAGAGTGTGAAGAAGTGGAGTGTGATGAAAATCAGAAGGAAAAAGAGAATGAAGATGTAGTAGAACACATGAGTATGGAATCAGTAGCTGACTTTGTTCTCATAAAGGGGACATAACAAAACAATGATCCATATTAACAACAATATCACAATTGTTCAAACAAGCTTTCCACAATACCATGTGATTGCTCTCACTCCTAGCACATCCAAACCTATGTTCTGCATCTTAGCTTTAGCCATCCCTCCACTCATTTTCTGCATATTACCAACCATTACCTTCTGTTTTCATCCCTTCTTCAATCATTGTTTTTTGAAGCTCACAACGGAGGCATGGATGTTTCTACAAGACAGTCCAGGCGCATCAGTGACCTCTGATTGCTCAATCAACTGAAACTACAAAGCAACATTACGGATCATAAAGTAAGTATACGTGACAAGGGTACTGAACTTCATAGACAATACATATATATAACAGTTCTAAACACAACATGATACATTCACGTTCACTGCCACCCGTAGAGGTACGTACATACATTCAACTTCATTTCATCAACAGATGCTTAAAGCTCTTCACAGAATAAGCGATACTACTTGCAAATATTGTATTAAGTGTCATTAATCTTTGCAAGTGGAGAGGGACGCATAAGTCAACACACACCAACTTGTTTCACATGTCTTTTCTTGTTTGGTATGGTTGACGATGGTCTATGTCTCACATGTGTAGTGCAACAATCTTTGTAATCTCAAAGATGGATTTACATGTCGACCTCTGTTATATAGTATGAGTGAAAACAACACCATCAAATAATCTCAGTTGGTAGAGATTGGAGGATATTTTTTTCTTGCGATGATTACAGATTCTAAGCATCATTTGTATAACCCTGCCGTGTGATTGAAACATATATTAGAATTATAGAATATGGTGCTAAAAGATTCTTATTAGGGAATAATAATTTGGAACAAAAAGGGATAATAATACAGGGAGATTTTGGTTTTCCGACAATATATTTTTCAATGATATAATATTTTGAATAAAGGATACAAAAGGGTCCTTCGCTCACCAACATAGTGTAGATGGGAATAAAATGGTTTAATTAAGCATTTATTATACTTTAGGTTTTGTTTTTAAATGTTTCCTCAAAACAAATGTTTGGTTTTATTATCCAGAGGCCATGTACTAGTTAAAAGTGGTGTGTGTGCATTCGCACTTTGGTTAGGTCACTAAGAACTAAAGCATATCAATCATCAAAGTAAAGATTTAGTGAATAAATGTATTTTTAAATTTGATTGATCATTCAACTGTATGGCGGCATACAACTATGGTAATCACACTATTATCATATCGTATAGCCTTTCGGGACCATGGTTAACAAGACATGAGTAGCAGCATCAGTATGGCACGTACTCGAAAGTATATGGTTTGTCTACAACTTGAGTCGCTTGACGCTTTGGCATGTGAAGATACCGCTGAAAAATAAGAAGTTATAAATTTTCTCTAACAATTTTTTAACAAATTAATTTTCTATGAAGTTTTGAGTGGTCGTTACTCGTAGCTTTTTCTTTTATTTCATTTATATTTGGACTCTTACACCAACCTTTTCTCTCGCAATTCTAGTTAATATTATCTCAAGCCTAATAAGAAGATTGGAAAATATTTTATTAATTTATAAGTAGACAAACTAGAAGGAGGTGTGATTAAATAATGTTACATGATTAAAAAGACATTTGATGCGATTATGTCGGCCTATCAGGATAACAATTTTAAGTTAAAAAAAAAACAAGACAAAGCTTTGGAAACTCACATGCTGTAACAGTAGTCGCCAATATAAAGTAAATAATAAATAAAATGAACACAAGAATTATATTGGAGTCTAGTCTAACCACAACAAAATGACAAAAGAAAATACAATTTAAATATGTGTTTGTAACATGTTATGTGTGAAAAAATGGATGATAGTTCAAAAGAAACAATAGTCTAGATAGTATACAAGTTAGCCAATTACATACCTAACAATTAGTAAGAATCGAGAAGCCGCTTTTGAAGTTCATGAACCATCTACTTTAGTTGTTAAATTAAGGACCTTATTATAATAAAGTGAATATATAGTTTTTATTTATATTCCTCTAGACATTATTTTGGCAAGGATTCACAGTCTTTACATTTATTTTTCAGAGGAAAATACAATATAACAAAAATGTTTCATATTTGGATCTCATGTATTCAAACTCGAACGCATTAGAACATAATATTCACCGTGAATATTGCATAGTCGTTATCCCAGCATGATTAGCTCAAACGATTGCCGAAAATAAAAAGATTTAACCCCTTTTCAGTTTCAAAAAAAAAAAATTATGTCAAACGGTTGAAAATTTAGAAACTAAATTAGTTTTTTGTATATATGACCTGGAACTTATTCGGTTACATATTTTAAAATTCAAGCACTTAAGAAAAATTTATGCAAAATAATATCTTGTGTCAAGAAGAAGTTCCTAACCACAACTCAGTTAAAACGTTAGGAAAATTTGATCTGAAATAAAATCATCGTTTGTAACACTGGCTTCGATCTTTCTAATTCATAATCATATTTTTCTTTGAACAAATTTCCTCCAACTCATGGAAATATATATATATATAGATCATGAGGTTTTTGTGACAAGGTACCTTGAGATTTATAAAAAAAAATTGTTTTGAAAATATATAATATCAATTTTAAGAGCGTTTAAATAGCAATGTAATATCTTTAGTATTAATTGGATTGTAATCTAAATTTGAATAAAACAGTATGATAGTCAATCTACTTTATATTTTTGCACACGGATCAAGGAAACAATTAATTGTGTATATTTTCTATATAAAAACACAATTACTTATACACCTAAACATATTTCAACCAATATAAAAATAAACTGTAGCATAAAATTAATAATTTGTGCAATGAAAGTCGAAAACGATATTTATTTTGTAACAAAAAAATATCTGTAAAACGACAATTAATATGAAACGGAAGAAGTAGTATTTAAGTTAAATTTTTTTTCTAGTCAATTAGACAGGTGATAGAAATACAAAAATAAAATATTATGACAACACCAATATGATAATTACGAACATACCCCTGTAAACTTAATATAAGAAACCATTCTCTCTTCTTTCTCGACATCGACATCTCTCACTGCTCCTCCTCTCTCACACTCACCGGAAAACTAACTCCGACGTACATTTCTTACTTCATATTCTCAAAACCAAATCGTAAAATGGCGAAAGGAGGCAACAAACTGATGAAGCTGAAATCAGTTTTGAAGAAGCTCAACTCATTCAACACCAAACCGAACCAGCCACCGGCTAGTCCTGCCAATCATGGCCAATCCTCCTCCGTGAGCGCATTTCCCTCTAGAGACCTTCACACTGTCTACGTCGGCAGTACACGGCGTCTGTACCACGTGAGCTCCTACGTCATGAGCCATCCGCTCTTTCAGCAGCTAGCGGCGGTTGATGGTGGATGCGGCGGCGAGGACGGTTCGATCGCCGTGTCGTGCGAGGTTGTCTTGTTCGAACATTTGCTTTGGATGCTTGAGAACGCAGACGCTGATGAGTCAGGCCTGGAATCGGTCCACGAACTCGTCGAGTTCTACGCTTGCTAACTCTTACGATCATTTTTGGTGCCAAATATATATATATATATATATAATTAATGATTTATGTTTGTATATTCTATACTTTGTATACTTTACATTACAGTCTTGTGAAAATCAATCTTTTCTTTTGAATGATACAACAACTAATAAATAAATATTTCAATATTGTAAACATTGTCTTGCGGTTTGTTATATAGAAATGTTACTCTGTTATAAAACTCATTGCATTGTCATGTAAAATCAGTCAATATAATGGATACTTCACTACCATGCCTCCCTTCTCGGATTCTTTTCCGAGCTTTTGTTTTAGTTTACTGACCAGTTGTTATCTTGTGGAACGGTATGTATGAGGTTTGAAAGTGCAATGGAGACTATTTAGGTTTTTCTCGTTGGTAAAGACTAGCTCTTAACGTCACTTGTAGTTTATGAATTGTCTTCAAAAGGATGGTTAATTCTCTTTTGCCTTTGTAGTATTTGAATTTGAGTTTAATGAAAGTTGTGTTAAAAATGGATACATAGTTTAGAAGTGGTCGATAATGTGTTTTTGTGAAATACTCCAAACAAATATATTTTCTACAAAAGTGCTTAACCATGTTTATAGCTGAATGACGACCTGGTTGACACACATAATTAATAATATAGTAGCATTATAGAACAGAAATGTACAGATTTTTCGTGCAAAAGGTTATGTTCTTGTTTAATCTCTTATCAAATTTCACCACCAAATCCTTTCACATTTAACATATATATTTCCTAGAAACTTAAATCGTCTCTTGAAAAAGAATGGAGAAGAAATAAAAACCAGGAAAGCACAAAAGATAGATTGACTTTACAATTATACCGCAAAGTAATCAATCATCCTTACAATTCCCATCAATATATGATTTAAAAAAAACAAAAGATAACATTATTCATAATAAAGAAATGTTTTGAACAGTTTTTTATCACTTGATTTGTATTTACTCTTCCATTGCTGCTACTGCATCCCCAGCTGCAAATATAACAAAAAACCATTAGTGTTTGGCATTTGGTAACTTCAGTTTCTCAGGAATTATAATATCAATGTCCCGAATAACCAATCTCTTGCTTGATTTCTCATCAAACAATCTGGAAATGTATGTATTAATGCGGTTAATTAAGCATGTTATAATAGTCCTAACAGGCTCAGGCCGGCCTATTCTAAAAAAGAATGCTGCAGGCCTGTCTGGCACATAAGCTAGAACGGGTTAGATATGGGCTGGGTCGTTATAGTTCATTGTATGATCTCTAAATAAAGGAGATGGTCTTTTGGCTTACCAGAACTATTGTCATGGTGATGATCTTTAGTATTGTTCTCCATGCATTTAACTAAGAACTTGAAAGTCTCGACCTCGCAAGGGATGGTGAGGGCACCGCTCTGATCAAACCCAAACTCTTCCTCTGCCTTTTCGAGCAACACCTTGAACAAAGAGTGGCCGAGATAGCTTGTTGGTATGATAAACCTCCTTAGCTCGGGTCCAACATAAACCGCTAGATACCCTTTGGGAACATCAACCGGAGGCTCAGGGCTTTGGCAATTTTCCTCGTCGGAGTCACAGTTCGTGACGGCTAATAGCCTCTTATTGATCGCCGGTGAGATCATTGCCGCCGTTTGCTTACCAGCTGCTAATGGTGGAACATCTGACTTGGGCCCTATCGTTACGGTTTGCCATTTCTGCAAAATCTCCTTAAGCCTCACGACCTGTCTGATTCTTGTTATCTTTGCTGCATTGTTTTCATCCATCTGCCCTGCCTTGTAGTATGACCCGTGACGTTATCTTCAGTGGCACATCAAATGTCTCATAAGATCTTTATTCCTTGTAGCTGCATTGTATCAATATCACTAAATTGTATGAAAATTCAAAATAAAGGAATATAAATATTACTAATTCTGCATGAGACATAGTTGCATACAATAACTCCTTCAATAGTAATCAGGTTCACAAACTATAGAATCAAACTTGTACAGAGTGAATAAATATTAATTAACCAAATCCTAAATCAGTTTCGAACATTGGATTAAATCCTTCTTGTCAAAAAAACATCAAAGCAGGGGACCCACATTCAGACAGAAACAATCAAAAGGAATGTTTTTCTAAACATGAGCGCATGGACATGGAATATGCAAGAGGAAGTCCTAGAAGGAAGAAACATTAGATCAATCTCTCAAGAATATAATCCTAAGTTTTTATACAGTTTCCAGCAAACTCAGCAGATCCATCTACGTAACGCACGTAATACATGCAAAAAAAAAAAATCAAGACTGGATCAGGATCTATTAAATCCAAATTTCTCAGAAAATATAAATAATTCAGATGAGAAATCCAAACCCATCTCAGTATATTTTACATTAAGTGTTATGTACATTATATGAATTACCTGAAGATGAAAACGAATTGAATCACTCTTAGCTATGGACCTGATAAGGAACGCCATGCACAAAGGAAAACAAGAGCTCCCAAAGTTTTGTTTCTTTTTTTTTTCTTTTTTTTTTAGGTTCAGTTTTTTTTTTCTGTTCGAAGGCTGGGAAGCTCAAACGTTGATGTTTTCAAGTATTGAAACTAAATACCAAAAATGAAGAAAAACTGTAAAATTAATAGAATCTTAAAAAATTGGTGGGGGCAAAACGAATTATGGAAGATCAAAAACTGGTGATTGGTGTTTTTTGGATTTTAAGTTTTTTTCATTTCACTGATTCTCTTCACCGCACAAAAGTTTTTTATTGGCTTTCCCGTCACTCTCGGCCTTCTCAGGTTCCTCTGTCATCTCACGTTCTCTACGCCGAAAGTTAGATTGTTTACAATAATCACCTTGTTACTCTTAATTAATTACGAACTTATATCTCCAATCCGTACGCTATTAAAAATTATGAACTTATGTGATACGTTTGACATTTTTTTGGACAGCCTGTGATACACTTAACTAAGGTTAATTAGGTGATCATATTTTTCTAGTATTTATAAGATATTTTGTAATACTATATATTAAGAGACAATAACATGGATTCTATAGTAGTATAGTGTATATTTGATTACGAACCATATTTTGCATATTATATTGATGGATTTTGTAATTATCTTTTTGCTTCTTAAATGTCTCATTATTAATTTTTGAATTAGACATTTTAAAATCTATTGGAATCGGCCCTGAGGAAATGTAAGACCTTCTGGATTAGTTTGTTAGTTTGTGCGTTAGATCAAATGGGCTAAGGTATGTTAATGCATGGTTTTTAGGATGAAATTTTTAGTGAAATATAATAACTGTTTCTTATATTTTGCTAAAAATCTCACTCTAAGAACCATGCTTTAATTATGTTCTAAAGGATAACATTTTTACGTTAAAGTATATGTATATTTTTTAT